>JBBPBX010020405.1:27309-43413 GCA_038048925.1 Garcialebias charrua | reverse complement strand
CGCTTCCAGGCCGTGGCACAAACCCACAAACGCCGTTGCAGTCCGTCTACTGGCGTTTTCATTTTCACGTCAACTGCTCGTAGAACTTCTAGCAAAGTCTCAGGGTCTCCATCTCGTAGAGACCCTTCCCAAGGCTCACAATGTCCCGCTCCATCTCTTAGGCACAACGCTATGGACTGATAATAGGGTATTTCCTATCCTGGGACTATTTCAGTCTTGTCCTATGTCTTATCTCCCTTCACTGATTTTCTCTTGAACATTCTTTTGAACATTATGTAGTCTCTCTTTAAATTCCTGCCGACAACGCCAAAAATGTTCTATGAAATATTAGTTTATAAATATTTTATGAATTAATATTCATAAATGTTTTATGAAATATTATTTATGCAGGATCGAGAGAGGTCAGCAAAAACCCTCAAAAGAATTTACAACTTCAAGAGACTTCACACAGGACACTATTCTCTGCTTAAAACAAATACTCTTTATTTTACCAGATAAAATCAATAGCAAGCAAGCCAGAAGCAGACAAGTGACACACTTTCATCTCAAAACTTCATACAATGATTAATGCTTAAACAAAGATTTCTTACCATTTGACAATGTGGATTGGGAGAGCCGTTTCAATCCCTAGGCAGAATTAGCATTAAACAAACACGGACAATTACTTTCATCGCCAGTAGACTCTCAACTCTGGGAGCTCAGCCTGTCTCTTTTTTATCCCTTTAGATAAGGATTGCTTGCGAAACAGAGTTTGGCCAGGCTCTTTCCACAAGCAATCACCTAGTATCAACAGGAACTGGACATTATCTTTAGGAACTAGAGTATCTAACAAAGCTCCGGAGATGACTTGATCAATACTGACTATTCCTGTGATGATAAAATCAGCACAGTTTAACTTCTTATCTCCCAGCTCTCCCAGCTCTCCGGTAGTGTCAGACAGGAAAATCACACACAATGTCTGAATGTTTCAGACTTTTTTAGACTGATCAGAGAACAAACTTATTTATTCATTATTCAACATCAACAACATTTGCCTAGAACTTATAACTACATTACATGATAACCAGTATTGCATAGAAGCGTTTGTTATGTTTAATAATGTTGATTAGCTGTGGTGGCCCTCTTGAATGGGCTAATTTGATAAGTTAAATCCAATCTAGATGTACATCCAATAAGTACTTGTCCAACTATGACCTTGCGGCCCTGGGCAATGATAAGATATTCTCTTGAACCGCTATGAAAATTTAGAGGTTTAACATGTTTTAGATGTTAGATACTGAAAATTCAGCCTACATGCAGGTAAGACAATGACTACAAATAAATATTCTACACAATCGCACTTCAAACCATCAAATAAATGAATATGCATTTCAATTTGAGCATTTCTGTTATGCGCCTGACCTTTTAAAACCCTGATTCCTTGGACACGGTGCATTCCCAAGTTATATTAGTCGTAATTCAAAGCGTGTGCATGTGTCTTCATGCTGATTGACCTGCAGGTTATCTTTTCATCCCTAGGGAATGGTGGTGTAAACGTATACCACCCAGAAGTCTGTTTAGGGGCCACATCACTCTGGCCTTGGCGATGTGTAATCGTATATGCACTTGTATAAGGAGCCACGAGTTTGGCCTGTCTCTTATCAATGTCATTGTCTTGGCAAACAAAAGGATCTTTACAGCTGTGCTTAAATTGTTTCTATTTTAAGTTAATGGGTCGCATATCGTAGAAGCAACCTGATCCTCCTTTTGGTTGGCAAAGAGTGAGCTGATGGCTAACATTTTGCTGCTGATAGGCCAGCTTGTGTTTTGGTGGAAGAGACACTGGGCTTCGCAGGAGTTGTCAAAACAAGAGGCCTCATCCTGAGGGATTACCCGTCTGTGCACACACCAGTAACAGGGTCGACCAGAGGGACGCGGAGGGAGGAGCGTGTGTGTTTATGAACATGTGTTGTGTGTGAGTGCTTTGACGGGAAGAAGGTACCGGTAGATAATAAGAGAACAGAAAGTTGATCATTTCTGATATTTCTCATTGGTATTAATGCTGTATTCCAGCTTGATTAGAATATGGTTCACCTAATCATGAGAAATGAGAAGAGCTTCACCCTGATAGATCACTGACGCTCACAGTGCATTGTTACATGTTAGGTTTTACATTTTTACATGCAGAATAGGACATCATGCTACAAAAATAACATGTAGAAGCAGATTCAAAATACCCTGATGCATGCTCAATAACTCAATTGACTCCAGCCAGCCAGTAGGTGAAAAGAAGGAACCCAGACCCAGACCAGTGGCCATTCCGTACATTGCAGGAGTTTCAGAGACATTGAGACGTTTATTTTCTAAACACAACGTCCCAATGGCTTTTAAACCCCAAAATACATTACGGCAAAGACTGGTTCATCCCAAAGATCCAGTCCCCCGGCACAAACAGAGTAATATTGTGTATGCTGTTCAGTGTCAGGAGGGCTGTGATCAGTCTTATATCGGGGAAACTAAACAGCCACTGGCCAAAAGGATGGACCAGCACAGAAGATCAACATCATCAGGTCAGGACTCTGCAGTCTACACTCATCTCCAGGCCAGCGGTCACTCTTTCAGGGATGAAGATGTTCACATCCTTGATAGAGAGGAACGATGGTTTGAGAGAGGAGTAAAGGAGGCCATCTTTGTGAAAAGAAACCGTCCATCATTAAACAGAGGTGGAGGCCTCCGGGTTCAACTGTCCCCCTCTTACAATGCTGTTATTGCTAGTATCACTCAGCCCTCTGTGAATAGCAAACAACCATCAGGGTGCTAACGATCCATCGTTAGGCTGATGGTCCTCCTTGATCATGTGAGCAGCTGGTTTCGGCTGTCATCAGCCAACTGGTTGATCCACTGTGAGAGGGTGCTATTTATAAGACTGAGCTGAATACAGCAGCTCAGACTGAGGAAGTCTTTCAGACGAAAGACGAAACATTTCTACAATTTTTTTTGCTTTGTTTTGTTTTGTTTTTTTGAATGTTCAGAGGACCAGACATAGCTTTTTTAGATGTAGAAGCAGAATTTTGATCTTATGACCACATACTCCAGAGCATTTTATAAGAAGCTGCATTTTCTCATGTTGCTTTGACAATTATTAATGATGGCCATGGAAACAAGCAGTTTTGAATTTGTATAATTGAAGCTTAGACCTGCAGACCAAATAACCAAGCAAGAAGCGTTTTGTTTTCCGCAGCTTTCTTTAGTTTTAAATCCTCATTTAGGTTATGAACAACGAAAGTGTTCTTATAATGTTTTAAGTCAGAGTCAGAGTCAGAGAGAATTTATTGTCATTTGCACCGCATGTAGTACATGTGTTGAAAACGAGATTATGTACACAGGGTCCCAGTTACATCCAACAACAAATGCAAGAGAAATACAATAATAACATCTAGGATTAACTAAGAGAGACATCACATCAGCTAGTAATACACTAAGCCCTAATGTAGTAGAAAAACATCATTATAAACAGCAGCACGAACATGAGCAGATGGTCACAGATGAACGCAGCAACAAGAAACAGATCAGTACAGTATCAGTATGATGTGACATTTTGCAGTGTTTATTCTTATTATTTATTTATTCATGAGTCTGACAGCCTCAGGGTAGAAGCTGTTTCTCAGTCTAGTGGTTCTACATTTGATGCTCCTCAACCTCCGTCCCGAGGGGAGTGGTGCAAAGAGTGAGTGTGCTGGGTGAGTGAGGTCTTTCATGATGCAGGTGGCTCTTTTTCTGCATCTGGAGGTGTAAATGTCTGTGATGGTGGGGAGACTGACTCCCACAGACTTCTGTGCAGCCTTCACCACTCTCTGCAGAGCTTTTCTCTCTGCAACTGTGCAGCCTCCATGCCACACGTTGATGCTGGAGCACAGGACGCTCTCCACTGCACACCTGTAGAACGAGGTGAGGACTGGGCTTCTCAGACCGGCTCGTCTCAGCCGTCTGAGGAAGTAGAGTCTCTGATGACCTTTCTTGATCAGGCTGGTGGTGTTATTGCTCCAGCTGAGGTTATCATTCAAGTGTACACCCAGGTACTTGTAACTGGAGACCACCTCCACCGCAGATCCACCTATATACAGTGGGGTGTGGGTGTGTTTGTTCCTTCTGAAGTCCACAATCATCTCCTTCGTCTTCTTCACATTCATGTGAAGGTTGTTCTCTTTGCACCAGCTCTCCAGATGTTCCACCTCCTGTCTGTAGCTGGATTCATCATTATCTGTGATGCATCCCACCACAGCTGTATCATCTGCAAACTTAACAATATGACAGCCTGGATGTGTGGCTATACAATCATATGTGAGCAGAGTGAACAGAAGAGGGCTCAGCACACATCCCTGAGGAGAGCCAGTGCTGAGGGTGATGGTGGAGGAGGAGAAGTTGTGGATCTTCACGGACTGTGGTCTGTCTGTTAAGAAGTCTAAGACCCAGTTACAAATAATGTTTTAATGTTGATTCTAAACAAAAAAGTTAATTCTGGTCCTCTGGACATTCAAAAAACAAAACAAAACAAAAAAGTAGAAACGTTTCGTCTTTCGTCCGAAAGACTTCCTCAGTCTGAGAAGCTGTATTCAGCTCAGTCTTATAAATAGCACCCTCTCACAGTGTTACACAACCAGTTGGCTGATGACAGTCAAAACCAGCTGCTCACATGATCAAGGAGGACCATCAGCCTAACGATGGCTTGTTAGCACCCTGATGGTTGTTTGGTATTCACAAGGGGCTGAGTGATACTAGCAATAACACCACTGTAAGAGGGGGACAGTTGAACACAGAGGCCTCCACCTCTGTTTAATGATGGATGGTTTCTTTTCACAAAGATGGCCTCCTTTACTCCTCTTTCAAACCATCATTCCTCTCTATTCAGGATGTGAACATCTTCATTCCTGAAAGAGTGACCGCTGGCCAGGTTCAAGAACTGTGCCTGCAGTCAACCTACTTCACATGGGGAGCAATATAGGCAGAAACATGGGTGTGCTATGGGGTCTCCAGTTTCTCCTATTGTTGCCAACCTGTTACTGTTCAGAACGCAGCTGCCCGATTTTTAACCAGCACACGCAAAAGAGAGCACATTACACCAGTCTTGGCCTCCCTTCACTGGCTACCGGTTCATCTTCGAATCCAATTCAAAATTCTCATGTATGTCTACAAATCGCTGAACAGTCTCGCCCCCGCCTATCTCTCAGATCTGATACACCCATATGTCCCTCCACGTGCTTTGAGGTCAGAGGATCAGGTGCTCTTGATAGTTCCAGAAACTCGCCTTAAGCGCAGGGGTGACAGGGCGTTCTCTGTAGCAGGCCCAAGACTCTGGAACGAGTTACCGCTGCTCATCAAACAGGCCCCCTCCCTCTCGGTTTTCAAATCCCGGTTAAAAACTCACTACTACTCCATTGCTTTCAATGCCAGCTGATTTGTATTGGATCGTTTGATTTATGATCTGCAATGTTTTTATGTTTTTCGTGTTGTACTTCATTGTCTGTGTTGCCTGTTGCGTGTTTGTTTGTCCAGCACTTTGGTGTGGACTTGTTCCTGTTTAAAGTGCTTTATAAATAAAATGGTATGGTATGGTATGGTATGGTATGTTCAGTGGGGTGTGTGTTTGTTTGTTTCTTCTGAAGTCCACAATCATCTCCTTTGTCTTCTTCACATTCATGTGAAGATTATTCTCTTTGCACCAGCTCTCCAGATGTTCCACCTCCTGCCTGTAGCTGGACTCATCATTGTTTGTGATGCATCCCACCACCGCTGTATCATCTGCAAACTTAACAATATGACAGCCTGGATGGGTAGCTGCACAATCATATGTGAGCAGAGTGAACAGAAGAGGGCTCAGCACACATCCTTGGGGAGAGCCAGTGCTGAGGGTTATGGTGGAGGAGGAGAAGTTGTGGATCTTCACGGACTGTGGTCTGTTTGTTAAGAAGTCTAGTACCCAGTTACAAATGGAGGGGCTTAGTCCAAGTGTGGATAGTTTGTCTATCAGAGTTTGGGGGATCATGGTGTTGAAGGCAGATGTGAAGTCCACAAAGAGCATATGGACGTAGGAGTCCTTCTGATCCAGGTAGAAATTGTATTTGTGTTTAAAAAAAAAACTCAATTTCAAAGGTTCAACTAACATTTTTTATTTTTATTTTATTTTATTTATTCATTTTATAATTTTATAATACATTATGTGTCCTGTTCAGCCTTTTTGCCATCTTTTTATTGTCTCACACAAAACTCTGTCTAATATCAGACAAGATCATAACAGAAGTTGAGACCTCAAATTATTACCTGGGGATATTAAATATTTATTATCAATTATTAATATAATATTAAAGACAGTGTAATAACAAATAATCAGCATTTTTGGTGAGTAAAATGTTGTTATATTCCTAAATAATATTGCAGTTTTATCAGGTTATTTTTTATGCTTTTTTTATGTGATCTCATGTATGTCTACAAATCGCTGAACAGTCTCGCCCCCGCCTATCTCTCAGATCTGATACACCCATATGTCCCTCCACGTGCTTTGAGGTCAGAGGATCAGGTACTCTTAATAGTTCCAGAAACTCGCCTTAAGCGCAGGGGTGACAGGGCGTTCTCTGTAGCAGGCCCAAGACTCTGGAACGAGTTACCGCTGCTCATCAAACAGGCCCCCTCCCTCTCGGTTTTCAAATCCCGGTTAAAAACTCACTACTACTCCATCGCTTTCAATGCCAGCTGATTTGTATTGGATCGTTTGATTTATGATCTGCAATGTTTTTATGTTTTTCGTGTTGTACTTCATTGTCTGTGTTGCCTGTTGCGTGTTTGTTTGTCCAGCACTTTGGTGTGGACTTGTTCCTGTTTAAAGTGCTTTATAAATAAAATGGTATGGTATGGTATGGTAATGGTATGGTACTGTACATGGAGGAGGTAGAAAAGAGAGCCTTGACGTCCTTTTCAGGGAGACCACCAAGTCATTGGTTCAGGTATGTTGATGACACCTGGGTTAAAATTAAATTTCAGGAAGTCCAACATTTCACTGATCACATCAACTCTGTGGATAAATATATCAAGTTCACATGAGAAGATGTAAAAAAATGGCAGGTTGGCTTTCTTGGACTGTGAGGTCTCAGTTTCTGATGGAGGACATTTGCAAACTGAGGTGTACCGCAAACCCACCCACACAGACCAGTATTTGCAATTTGACTCCCATCAGGTTAATGTTGATTATTTTTTGTTGATTATTCTGTCATGAGTGGGAGTGGTGGCGCAGAGGTTAAGCTTGTGATCCGAAGGTCGCCGGTTCAAGCCCTGGTACAGACAACATCAACAAAATGTGGGTGGGATAAGTGAAGCAGTCACACCTGTCTCCACCCTCATCTGCCCCACTCTAGGCCCTTGAGCAAGGCCCTTAACCCACACCATCTGCTCCCCCAGGAACCCTAGATATCAGCTCTCTACTCCACACAGAGGGCTGTGGTAGCTCGGTGGTCTGTGGTTGTGTCAGGAAGGGCATCCGGCAAAAAAACAATTGCCAAATCTTCATGCGACTAGTTCGCTGTGGCGACCCTTAACACAGGGAGAAACTGAAAGAAGAAGAAAAATTTTTTTTGTTGATTTTTCTGTCATGAGTAATATTTTCCTCTTTTAGTTTCTGTGTATTTCAGTAAATGTCAACCATTCTCAGGATTTCATTTATTGATCCTCTTTAAAAATAAAAATCGTTCCACAACCCAACTACCTGAACCATGGCCGATCTTCCCCTCAAACTAGTTCTAATTTGTGGCTTTACAAATTAGAACTGTGAAATGTTCCATTTCAAATTGAAGACTCTGTGATTTATAGAGTTCACGAGGGGAGGTTCTTGGGTGTCATCATTGATGATAAATTGTCTTGGAAACAGGATATAAGTTTTGTTAAAGGAAAAATATCCAAGTCCATTGCTATATTTTACAGAGTCAGAGATTTTTTGAATGATAAGGCATTGTTTTCATTGTTCCACATTTAATTTATTGTGTTAGCGTTTGGGGAAAGGCGTGTAAATCAATTACAATGCCTAGTTTTATTTTACAGAAAAGAGTTGTTAGACTTATTACAAGAAAGCAGTACAATCATCCATCAATTATTTTGTCAAACGAAACTGTTTAAGTGCTACGATTTAGTTGATTATAATATTTTGTTAGTTATGTATAGAGCACAGAATGATACACTTCCTTCAAAAGAACGAGTTGTTACTATCTAAAGGGGAAAGATATATTTGTAAAGCCACAAATTAGAACTAGTTTGAGGGGAAGATCTGCCATGGTTCAGGGAGTTGGGTTATGGAACGATTTGGAGAATGATGTTAAAGAGGCTAAATCAATGGTAATATTTAAAAGAATGATTAAGTTTAAATTGTAAAAATCCTATATCCAAATGAGTTTAAGTTTAGAAATTGTATGTTGTATTGGAGATTAAAAGAGTTGTTCATTTGTTTTAGAAATTTAAGAAATTGGTTGTATGAAGATAAGGGGCAGATAAAATAAGATTTTTTTCTTCATCTGCTGCCTTTCATTTTATGCATGTGTTTTTTTCTTCTTTTTATGTGTTTATTGTTGTGTATTTTATTATTATAAAATGAATGAATACAAAAAATCCTAACTAAACACTGTACAGTTAAAATGTAAAAATAAGGAAAACTACAAACCAGATTCCAAAAAAGTTGGGACACTAAACAAATTGTGAATAAAAACTGAATGCAATGATGTGGAGGTGCCAACATCTAATATTTTATTCAGAATAGAACACAAATCACAGAAGTTTAAACTGAGAGAATGTATCATTTTAAGGGAAAAATATTGTTTCAAAATTTCATGGCGTCAACAAATCCCAAAAAAGTTGGGACAAGTCCATTTTTACCACTGTGTGGCATCCCCCCTTCTTCTTACAACACTCAACAGACGTCTGGGGACAGAGGAGACCAGTTTCTCAAGTTTAGAAATAGGAATGTTCTCCCATTCATGTCTAATACAGGCCTCTAACTGTTCAATCGTCTTGGGCCTTCTTTGTTGCACCTTCCTCTTTATGATGCACCAAATGTTCTCTATAGGTGAAAGATCTGGACTGCAGGCTGGACATTTCAGTACCGGATCCTTCTCCTACGTAGCCATGATGTTGTGATTGCTGCAGAATGTGGTCTGGCATTATCTTGTTGAAAAATGCAGGGTCTTCCCTGAAAGAGATGACGTCTAGATGGGAGCATATGTTGTTCTAGAACCTGAACATAGTTCTCTGCATTAATGGTGCCTTTCCAGACATGCAAGCTGCCCATGCCACAAGCGCTCATGCAACCCCATACCATCAGTGATGCAGGCTTCTGAACGGAGCGTTGATAACAACTTGGGCTATCCTTGTCCTCTCTGGTCCGGATGACATGGCGTCCCAGTGTTCCATAAAGAACTTCAAATCGTGACTCATCTGACCACAGAACAGTCTTCCATTTTGCCACACTCCATTTTAAATGACCCCTGGCCCAGTGCAAACGTCTGAGCTTGCTTAGAAATGGCTTCCTCTTTGCACTGTAGAGTTTCAGCTGGCAACGGCGGATGGCACGGTGGATTGTGTTCACTGACAATGCTTTCTGGAAGTATTCCTGAGCCCATTCTGTTATTTCCTTGACAGTGGCATTCCTGTTTGAGGTGCAGTGACGTTTAAGGGCCCGGAGATCACGAGCATCCAGTAGAGTTTTACGGCCTTGACCCTTACGCACAGCGATTGTTCCAGATTCTCTGAATCTTTTGATGATGTTATGCACGGTTGATGATGATAACTTAAAAGTCTTTGCTATTTTACACTGGGTAACACCATTCTGGTATTGCTGGTCTATCTTTCTGTGCAACAATGGTGGAATCTGTGATCCTCTTACCATCTTGGCTTCTGAGAAACACTGACACTCTGAGAAGCTCTTTTTATACCCAGCCATGTTGTCAATTGACCTAATTAGTGTTAATTGGTCTTCCAGCTGTTCGTTATATGCTCAATTTCCATTTTCCAGCCACTTATTCATACTTGTCCCAACTTTTTGGGGATTTGTTGACACTGAAATTTTGAATCAACATATTTTTCCTTTAAAATGTTACATTTACTCAGATTAAATATTTGATCTGTCATCTATGTTCTATTACAAATAAAATATTGACATTTGCCATCTCCACATCATTGCATTCAGTTTTTATTCACAATTTGTTTAGTGTCCCAACCTTTTTGGAATCTGGTTTGTAGATTTAAACACTTAACTGCTACTAACTTTTGCAAAAACATTGCAATGTTTCAAGAAAACTGTTAGTAGTTTAACACATAAATGGATAGTTGTTTTAGCTCGCTGCAAGAACAGCTTTAACAAGAGTACTGCATACGACATTATACACACAGCAATAGCATCTAATCTGCAATGACACAGACAAGTAGAGCATGTATGACCTTTGACCTTGATTTGTGACACAGTTTAGTGGTGGAACAAATGCATATCAAGTTTTATTAAATTATCTCCAGTGGATCAGGTTATATTTTTCCTTTAAAATGTTACATTTACTCAGATTAAACTTTTGATCTGTCATCTATGTTCTATTACGAATAAAGTATTGACATTTGCCATCTCCACATCATTGCATTCAGTTTTATTCACAATTTGTTTAGTGTCCCAACTTTTTTGGAATCCGGTTTGTATGGTGGAATGGTTTACCAGGAGATTATCTTGTGCTTGCTAGGTTTATTGTTTAGTACCTGTGTTATATTAGTCCACAGTGCAAGGCTTAGTGGGGAAAACAGTTTACTTGGGACTCCTCAGACTGATGAAGCCCTCCAGATAGAGGGCAAACTGTTTTTCCACAAAAAAGAAACTGTCCAGTTGACCTGACTGACCATTATTGGATTTTGTACCTGGATGACTGAGCATGGACTTTGATTTCAGACTAAGTCATTAAGCACAATAAGCATTTGTAAACCTAATTTTTTTAGGATATTCAGTCAACCTTTATTTATACAGGTTAATCCCATTGAGCCTCGGGACTCATTTACAAGAGAGACCTGGATATAATATTAGTTGTAGATATTTATAATACAGTGACAAAGTACAATATTATATGCTAAAGAAATAGCTAAATAAATATCACCCTGAAGCTGTTAGACTTAAGAATCCCTAATCAGAATTATCACTTTGGGAAAAAAAAACTGTATCATCCATCCATCCATCCATCTTCTTCCGCTTATCCGGGGTCGGGTCGCGGGGGTAGCAGCCTAAGTAGGGAGGCCCAGACTTCCCTCTCCCCAGCCACTTGGAGCAGCTCCTCCGGGGGAATCCCAAGGCGTTCCCAGGCCAGCCGAGAAACATAGTCCCTCCAGCGCGTCCTGGGTCTTCCTCTGGGTCTCCTCCCGGTGGGACATGCCCGGAACACCTCACCAGGGAGGCGTCCAGGAGGCATCCTAACCAGATGCCCGAGCCACCTCAACTGGCTCCTCTCGATGTGGAGAAGCAGCGGCTCTACTCCGAGTCCCTCCCGGATGACTGAGCTTCTCACCCTATCTCTAAGGGAGAGTCCAGCCACCCTGCGGAGAAAACTCATTTCAGCCGCTTGTATCCGAGATCTTGTTCTTTCGGTCATAACCCAAAGCTCATGACCATAGATGAGGGTGGGAACGTAGATCGATCGGTAAATTGAGAGCTTTGCCTTTTGACTCAGCTCTCTCTTCACCACGACAGACCGGTACAGCGCCCGCTTCACTGCGGACGCTGCACCTATCCGCCTATCGATCTCACGCTCCAGTTTTCCCTCATTCGTGAACAAGATCCCGAGATACTTAAACTCCTCCACTTGGGGCAGGACCTCCTCCCCGACCCGGAGAGGGCATGCTACCCTTTTCCGGCTCAAGACCATGGCCTCGGATTTGGAGGAACTGATCCTCATCCCGGCCGCATCACACTCGGCTGCAAACCGCTCCAGTGAAAGTTGTAAATCACGAACTGATGAAGCCAGTAGGACCACATCATCTGCAAAAAACAGAGAAGCGATTCTAAGGCCACCAAAACGGATCCTCTCAACACCTTGGCTGCGCCTAGAAATTCTGTCCATAAAAGTTATGAACAGAATCGGTGACAAAGGGCAACCTTGGCGGAGTCCAACTCTCACCGGAAACGAGCCTGACTTACTGCCGGCAATGCGGACCAAGCTCTGACACCGGTCGTACAGGGACCTAACAGCCCTTATCAAAGGGCCTGGTACCCCATACTCCCGGAGTACCCCCCACAGAACCCCCCGAGGGACGCGGTCGAATGCCTTCTCCAAGTCCACAAAGCACATGTAAACTGGTTGGGCAAACTCCCACGCACCCTCCAGGACCCTGCTGAGGGTGTAGAGCTGGTCCAGTGTTCCACGACCAGGACGAAAACCACACTGCTCCTCCTGAATCCGAGGTTCGACTATCCGACGGACCCTCCTCTCCAGAACCCCTGAATAGACCTTACCAGGGAGGCTTAAGAGTGTGATCCCCCTATAGTTGGAACACACCCTACGGTCCCCCTTTTTGAATAGGGGAACCACCACCCCAGTCTGCCAATCCAAGGGAACTGCCCCCGATGTCCACGCGATATTGCAGAGTCGCGTAAGCCAACACAACCCTACAACATCCAGAGCCCTAAGGAACTCCGGGCGAATCTCATCCACCCCCGGAGCCTTGCCACCGCGGAGCTTTTTAACCACCTCGGCGACCTCAGCACCAGAGATCGGAGAACCCGACCCAAAGTCCCCAGGCTCTGCTTCCTCAGTGGAAGACGTGCCAGTAGGATTGAGGAGGTCTTCGAAGTATTCCGCCCACCGACTCACAACATCCCGAGTTGAGGTCAGTAGCACGCCACCTCCACCATAAATGGTGTTGGTCTCGTACCTCTTTCCCCCCCTGAGACGCCGGATGGTGGACCAGAATCGCCTCGAAGCCGTACGGAAGTCATTCTCCATGGCCTCTCCGAACTCCTCCCACGCCCGAGTTTTTGCCTCAGCAACCACCCGAGCCGCATGCCGCTTGGACTGCCGGTACCTATCAGCTGCTTCCGGGGTCCCACAAGCCAAAAAGGCCCAATAGGACTCCTTCTTCAGCCTGACAGCATCCCTCACTGCCGGTGTCCACCACCGGGTTCGAGGGTTGCCACCACGACAGGCACCAACAACCTTGCGGCCACAGCTCCGATAAGCTGCCTCGACAATAGAGGCGCGGAACACGGCCCACTCGGACTCCATGTCCCCCGCCTCCCTCGGAACGTGTTCAAAGCTCTCCCGGAGGTGGGAGTTAAAGCTCCGTCTTACGGGAGACTCTGCCAGACGTTCCCAGCAGACCCTCACAATACGTTTGGGTCTGCCAGGTCTGACCGGCATCCTCCCCCACCATCGGAGCCAACTCACCACCAGGTAGTGGTCAGTTGACAGCTCCGCCCCTCTCCTCACCCGAGTGTCCAAGACATGCGGCCGCAGATCAGATGAGACGACAACAAAGTCGATCATCGAACTGCGACCTAGGGTGTCCTGGTGCCAAGAGCACATATGGAAACTGTAATCACCACTTGGATTGGCAATATGTGCTGCTGATCTCATGCTGCTGATTTATTTCATGCTGATGTATTCATTTGTACTCATCTGCTCACACAGAATCATGTTCATTCTGCTGTTGTTCAACTTATTGTTTTTGCATTATTAAGTGTTTAGCGTATTCTTAGTTCAAATATTAGATCCTTATCTAAGATCCTCACTGATTCGTTTACAATTGATACTTTTGCTATTTTTGGGTGTAACTGGGACCCTATGTACCCAATTTCGTTCTACCTCATGTACAACAAATGACATGAATGACTATAAAAAAAAACATTTAACCTTGACCTTGAAAAACAAAGATCCAGGAGTTTATTTGATTTTCTTTAGTTTGATTTTAACAGTCCTGGAGGTTTAGCTGCCCGCCATTTAATAGGCGACAAGCCAACATGATGTCTGCTGAGTTACATTCAGGCAGCTGAAGTGACCCACCTGTACCACCACCCCTCCCACATTCTTTTGAAAATTAAAATAACTGATTAAATTGAGGGGAAGGCAGAAACACAATACCTGGTGTCTATTTCATTAGTTTGTACTGCATCTAAAGGACTGTCAACATCCAACCTAAGCATGGAAGACCAAGAACATTTTCCCAGCAAGCTTGAAAATTGCATGCAAAACCTTTTAGTCACAGGGAACATTTCTCTGGTAGAAGGATCAATGGATTCAATTTAATACAGGTGGATTTGAAAGCCATCTGTTAAAAAGGGATTCAATTTTAAAATTTCAGTTTTTATAACAAAGGAATGATCTTAAACACATTTCAGAATCCAAACTGGATTTCTTCAAGAAGTTTATGGTAAAGATTTAAAGTTCACAGACCTAAACATCATCAAAAGTATTTAGCAAGACCTCCAACAAATGTCTGTCCTTGCAAGAGAGTCTGCTCTCAAACCCCAGACAGGAATAAAGGGACAGTCAGGAGGCTACAAATAACATTAACCGGCTGTAGGAACTGAATAAAGCAATGTAACTACAGTATTGAGACACACTAATAATTTAAAGAGCACCATTTTTTTTAGATGTCCCTTACGAATAGTAATGTTTTTACAGTATTTTTAAATGTTAAAGATGAAAAAAATTAAAAGGTACACCTTAATTGTACAGCATGAAAAATTTGATCCCACCTAATGAGCAAAACGACAAACAAACAAAAAAAGATCAGTAATGATGAATAGGAAATGTTTTAAAACTCTTTGTTAAAGCATGCAGGTTTAAATGCAGACAATGGATTCATAACTAATTCATACTTGAAAGTTGTTCCTTTGCACTCTAAAGCGCAATTACAATGGAATAACTTTTTTTTTTGCACAACGTCATAAAAGGCTGAATGTTTTAATGCCCATTAACAAAATATTCAATTGTCTAAAGTACATCTATAACTGATTAACCTTTGGATTCAACCTTATTCAAGATGGTCACCACAGTTAATTAACCGTAGCAAACACAAACAATGGCTATAACACGGTCAGTTTTAAAAATATTGAGCTACAGTTTATCAGCTGTGAGTCGTTCCTAACACATTCTGTTTGCGCTGACAGCTCACACAAGGTCTTTGCCATGCAAGGTGACAATACACCTTCCTTCAAGAAAAGCTAATTTTATTGATAAAGCTTTTGCAATCAGACGTCCTCTTAAAAACACTAAAATATGCATATCGTGACTTTATTACCTCTTTGAAGAGAGCTTGTTTCTTTTGTACAGTAATCTGTTTCTACACTGTTGTGTGGGATTAATTACAAGTGCCACTCCTACTGCAGCTCTGACATGTATTGTACCCTCATCCAGTTTAGCCATCCACACAGAAGCTCGCAGTAGGATAACGTGACCCAACAGATCTCGAGCTGGTGTCTGTACTGCAGTCGCAAAGTCACGACCTTGGCCTCATGAAGTGTCTCACATGTGCTCTGCTGTCATCTTTCCATCTATCACCGCACAGTTATGGGGGTAAATGTAAACACACCCACAGAAAGGCAAGCACGCATGGTCAAACAGCAAGGCCAAGACAGTCTGCAGCAGCCCTGGGGCTCCATTGTCACATTCACTTATCACTGTTTAGGTATTGCATTATGCTAGGGGTGGGGTGAGGCAGGGGGAGTTGAAATGAACTACCCTCTCCCCTAAACACTGACAAACATCCACCCGACGTATTCAAATACAACTGAGGAGAAACTCAGTAATGTTAAAAAAAGCTATCTCAATTCCTATTTATTCAACGTTTCAACCATTTAGGTGACTTGTACATACTGTACAGTATATACATAGAGTCATATTTAAATGTTAGTCATGCCATCTGTATCCTAAACAAACTATACAGTATATTGCTTTGAAAAAAATACTGTGTGTGTGTATATACATACATATAGATAGATAGATAGATAGATAGATAGATAGATAGATAGATGATAGATAGATAGATAGATAGATAGATAGATAGATAGATAGATAGATAGATAGATAGATAGATAGATAGATAGATAGATAGATAGATAGATATATA
>JBBPBX010020405.1:13127-27094 GCA_038048925.1 Garcialebias charrua | reverse complement strand
ATATATTGTATATATATATAATACACACATAGTTTAGTTGAGATATGAAAATATTGAGAACAACTATTTTTGTGAATTAATGATCTATATATCTGCTCTGTACATTTATTAGTATTCTGTTTGGCTTCAGTTTTAATACATAGGTTATAATTTAAAGTTTAACCACAATATTTTACCGAACAAACATTATCTTTAGTTTTTGTTCTTCACGTCTACATGCACACTGCATTTCTGGTGAGAGAAAACTGAGATTTCTCTGAATTGCTTTTCAACCACAACACCAAAGGAGCTGTTTTTAATGTTATTTCTACATCTGTGAATTGCCAGGTCTTTATTTGGTTAGACACGTTGATCAGGCGGACTCAGCGGCCTCAGCACCATCGACATATGTACGGTTTATCAATGCTCCACACATACATTTGGGTGGTAACACAGGCGGTTTGACTGAGAAAGCAGCTGGTAAATATGGTTCACATCATGGATTTGGGTTAATCTGAGGCAATCACTAAAATGATTCAGTTCACTTGATTCATTTGATTCATTTGAGTCACTTGAGTCATTCACACTGCCCATGCCCTTAAAAACACATTTTGGTTGATATGCAGTAATCTGAATGAACAAACACCCGACAGATCATGGAACAAAAACTTAAGATGTCTAAATGAAATTAAAGTCAACCACAGTGTTAACTTGTGGCACCTGTATGTTATTTATGTAAACGTATGTTAATGTCCATGTTCTATGTGTGGCTCATTAACCCGGAGCAGTGACCCAAATCCGTAGCATATCCGGCGAGTTATTAACCCGGTGCAGCGACCCGACTTGTATGTGTCCGCAGCCTTTCCAGTGATTCTGCTGGTTTTTGTATGTGTTCTCTAACTCAGTGTTTTTCAACCACTGTGCCTAGGCACACTAGTGTGCCGCGAGTGATCGTCAGGTGTGCCTTGGAAATTATCAAAAAAGCCCCCCCCCCCTTTCTACAACCTCTTTAAATTTAAGACCACATTGTTGTGGTACTGTTCGGGTGTATTTTTGAAGACATGTTAAGTGCAATTTGAAATAAGAAATATAAAATATGATAAAAATATGTTTGCATTACATTACTGCCTATAGTCATACTACTGTTTACATTCACTGTTTACATTTATTACTACTGTTTTCATTCAATACTACTGTTTACATTTATTACTACTGTTTACATTTACACTACTTTTTATATCTACACTACTGCTGATATATATATATATATATATATATATATATATATATATATATTACTAGCCTTATTGCATATGCCACTTTACCTCTATACCAATATCAACTACCTCATACATATACTGTGTACATAAACTTCATATGCTGCTTTGTCACTCTATTACAAATGTCAATGCCAGAACTTTCATTTTATTTTATAGATATACTTTTTACACTTTTATACTACTATGCAAAAAACTCAGGACAGTATTACACTTTTGTTATTTCATTTTATGCTTATGTTTATTAAATGTTTTAGTGTTTTAGTGTTTAAATGTTTACTGTTGCACCGAGGGACAGAGAGAAATGCAATTTCAATCCTGTGTATGTCCTGTACATATTGCAGTTTTGACAATAAAGTTGACTTTGACTTTGACTTTGAAATACATTTTTGTGTTTATTTCATTCCTATTCAAGACACTTTGATAAGAATGACTATATATTTAATATACGTAGGCGGATACAGTGTATCTATGTTTACAATTTTGGTTGGTGGTGTGCCTCTGGATTTTTTTCAATGAAAACACTGTGCCTTGGCTCAAAAAAGCTTGAAAATCACTGCAAAACTCACAAACTTTTATTTTGTAGTCTGGGTCTTGATTCAGTGTGAGAACTCAGATCTATAACCTGGATGGATCAGGAACTGATCGGCTCTAAAACCAGCACCAAACCTAACAAACCGTATCATACAAAAGTGTGGAGATTTAACACTGACTTCAGACCTGCACATGAATACAACTGGAAAACTAAACTCTTTTGAACTGGTGTCATTTGTTCAGGATAACCTTTATTATGTTCTCTTTCATAGTTTGCAATGAGTATCTTTCACTTCAGGTCCATGCATTGTGCACAAACATGTAGCAATTCCTTCAACTCACGTCCAAACTGCAAAACAACCTCACGGAAAACCTACCATTAGCAGTAAGGCAAGACCAGTCAAAAAATAAAAATATGAAGATGATGCTAGATGTGAAACTTTCTCAATGTCAGTGCTTTTCACTGAACTAAACAGCCAGAGAAAACAGTGGCAGCTTTTCTTTCTACTGTGTCCGTAGGGTTTAGGCATTATGAGCAAACAGACCAATAACAAATTTGATTTGCTACTACTGCGTTAGCCTGGTTTAAACCAGACCCTTGTCCTTCACTTCGCTTTGGACTAGGGTCTGGCATCTCTGCCATAGAAAACGATTTCTCCTGGAGATTTTTGAATGGACCAATCAGAGAACAGGAGGCAGAGTTTTGTTAGTTTAGCCTGGCGAGGTCCAGGCTATCAGATAAATTGCTCAGAAACCACTCGGTGGATATTTTTTCTGCCACCAGTGTGTAATTATATGTCTTTAATTTACTGACTGTTGGCCTAGATGAAACATTTGAGATAAAATTCGATTTTTTATCATTTATTTTCGTAGCGCACCCGAGGCTGTTTGGAAAATATCAAACCGAAACTATTTAATATCCAGCAGATTTGACCATTTCGTGAATTGATTTAGGAACTGTTAAGCTCAGGAACACTTCTGATATAACGTCAGCTATGAAATATATTTTTTCTCCGCAGAGAAATAATAGTTTTTTACCTTGTTTTGATGAAAATTCGTTCGTGGCGGCAGCCATTTTGAATGACGACGTCAGTCGACATCGTTCAAAACTCCGCCTTCTGCTCTCTGATTGCTCAGGAACACTTCTGATATAACGTCAGCTATGAAATATATTTTTTCTCAGCAGAGAAATAATAGTTTTTTACCTTGTTTTATTGAAAATTCCTTCGTGGCGGCAGCCATTTTGAATGACGACGTCAGTCGACGTCGTTCAAAACTCCGCCTTCTGCTCTCTGATTGGTCCGGTCAAAAATCGGCCGGAGAAATCGTTGTCTATGGGAGGAATCCCAGACTGTGCAGTGAAGGGAAATGAGAATTGAGCGGAGCTGTGCAGGAAGGCGAGGGCCAGGCTACTACTGCGTTGCTGGCCAAATGGAATAAGCTGGCAGGCCAGATGTGGCCCATGAGCCACCAATTGGCAGTCAGATTAATGCCTTTTTCTCTGTCCTGAATATAATCTGTAAGGGTTTGCTTCTGAATGCCTCAGCTGTTTGTGCACAAGGTCAAGGCTCTTGTCTTCAGAGTGAAAATGAAGGTATTATCTTTCACATCACATGAGAACAGCTGTTGTAAGTGATAAACATGCACACCTGTTTGCTTCAAGATGTGTGTTCATGTGACGTTTTGTTGCTTTCAGTTCCATTTGCCCAAACTGAAACGGGCAAAAAGACACTACTCTGCACCTTTTACATGGAATATGTTGCATAATGACTGGACATGAACACACTTAGTATCTCTGAGAGCTTTTAAATGTGCGTTACATGTTATTGTTAGTTCTGTACAGTAATGCATTTCACATTATTTTCTCCCATTTGAACTGCCTTAACACAAAAAAACTTTCTCACACATTACCACACAACACAAAGATTTTAACACTGGACTCTGTGTCATCAAACGGGTTATTCACTAAACTCTCGGTCATGTGCTCATTCAGTTTGCACTACTTCTCATATTTGCACTAATGTTTGTATTACATTACTGCCTATAGTCATACTACTGTTTACATTCACTGTTTACATTTATTAATACTGTTTACATTTATTACTACTGTTTACATTTATTACTACTGTTTACATTTACACTACTTTTATATCTACACTACTGCTGATACATATACAGTATTCTCTGACTAGCCTTATCTAAGGATGCCCAATGTGCCTTATGTGCCTTTTTATACTATTATGCAAAAACTCAGGACAGTATTACACTTTTATTATTTCATTTTATGTTTATGTTCATTAAATGTTTAGTGTTTTAGTGTTGGTGTAAATTTTCATACTTTTATACTACTATGCAAAAACTCAGGACAGTGTTACACTTTTACTATTTTATGCTTATGTTTATTAAATGTTTTAGTGTTTTAGTGTTTAAATGGTTACTGTTGCACCGAGGGACTGAGAGAAACGCAATTTCAATCCTGTGTATGTCCTGTACATATTGCAGTTCTGACAATAAAGTTGACTTTGAATTTTGACTTTGACTTTGACTTTTGACTTGATTATCTTGTTTCTTTTGTCTCTTTATCTAACTTCATGGCACTTGCTGAATCCTATCTTGGCCAGGACTCCCTTGAAAAAGAGTTTTTTAATCTCAAGAGCCCGTGTTACACCAGCAGACATTTACTTATTTATTTTCCATGAAGCATCACTGTCCATCAAATAAAATCTTAAAATCTCCACAATCAATTTTTGTTGTTGTTGTTTTATCTCTCAGAAAAGTGATAGTTTGCCCCTTGGTGCATGTAATAATTAAAACGAGCTCTGCAGCAGCATCCCTGCGTTCAAAAACAGAGTGGAGGAAAGCAATTATTTTTTAATTATGGTTTTTAATGTGAGAGGGTGAAAACTTGGGCTAACCAAATATTACACGTGTCAATCTCATCCAGCATACAAAACTGTGATTAACAAGAGAATATATTACTTTGATATCTTTGTTTTAACTTGTTTAAAAAAAATCTACATTTCTCTCTTATGTTTGTCTATTGTTGATTGTTCAAGGAAAATCTATTGTTGCTGTTGTCATCATTCTCTAGTTTGTAGACAGGTCTCTCTTGTAAATGAGTCCTCGAGGCTCAATGAGATTAACTTGCCTAAATACAGGTTGAATGAATGAAATATATTATTAGTAAATTCATATTCTTGGTTGATAATATTACAGTACATTGTTTAAATGGCAACCCCACTCTAATATTGCTGTAAGCTCATTGGATTAGTGTTTATGGTAAAAAAGTGCTGCTGTCAAATACATTGTGAAGATTTGGACTTGTGAGGGTGTAAGTGCTGTATAATTCTGTGTAAATGTTAACGTGGCTTTGTGACTCCAGGCCTTATCATTATATTTTTACCATTTCATGCAAACAAATATAGCTTTTAATTTCCATTTCTTGATTTACAGTATTCTAAGGCTTTCTGCCAAACCATTTTCATTTTGGCTCCTCATGCAAATCCTGTTTACTAAGTTAGATTACACTGATGCTTAATTTACCCCTAAAACGTCAGATGGCGCCCTCTAACACCACAGATCCTACGTCAATCTTTTGAACCCACATTTGGATTCTGTTTATTTTTCTCCTCCGTCATTTGGGATAGTTTGTCTTTGCACCAAAGGCAGGGCTTAATTTGATCCAGATCCTGCAGGAACAGGATCTGGGAAATCTCTTATTTTGACAGGGTGCGTCCGGTAACTGTTTGCTTGGATCTGGTAATTCTCAGGCTACTAGGCTTACCAATAAACAATAAAGATATAAACAAATTTGACTGCTTTGAATGAATAAAACCTATATTTGATATGTAATCTGAAAATAATTACTTAAACACTAATTTTAAACACAACAACCACTTATGAGCTTCCTAATTTCACATTTCCAGGACATCCTTGTAAAAGAGATTAATAATCTTGATGGATTTCCTCCCGGTAAAATAAAGGTTAAAAAAAAAAATCAGAGCTGCCCGTTTAGGTAAGCATTTCCGTTTCTACCCTTTAAAAATCTTCGCCCCTAAAAGTCCAAGGTTGTTGGACAATTTAATTAAAAACACAAAATATATTTAAACCACATGACTAAATTTCAAATCAGTTTTACAGTTTAAGTGGGTCTTTAATAAAAATTTGATTATTTATAAAAATTCGAGAGAAATGTTTGATGGGTAATTACGTACCCAGTTTGTCAAAAATAACTGTGATCAAAATGTCAAAAAGACAGTCCAGTTTGCTTTGATAAAAAAAAAAGTATTCTCTTTGTACAACTAAACAACTGAGAATTGAAGCACATGAGGGCAGTGGCAATGGACATCCTGGAGCAGGTGTGCGTGGTGTGAGTTAGTGCTAAGCTAACCAGGCTGTTGTACCGGGGCAAGAGCCCACAGCCTGGTGGAGGAGGAGGAGTGGAGGAGGACAAAAGTGAGGAGGACAGTGAATTCAGCGGAGGAGAGTCGGGCTCTGAACCGTCAAGTGAGGGATGTCCAACTAATTCTGGGGAGGGCCCCCCCTCCCCACCCCAAAGCTGTGGCCTGCCATATTAAATTTGGATAATTCTTTTTTTATTTTATTTTTTATAATAGGAAGGAAAGATGGAAAGTAAGACCACAAAACATAAATGCACACAGAAAGCACAAGGCAAACACACCCGACCGCCGTCTGTAAACCTGCAAAGAACATGACAGAACACAACAACAAAATACATATGTATAAAATACTTAGAATATTCATGGCTTTGAAGTAGATCTCCATAAATATATATACCCATACCCATATACATACATACATATACATGCATATGCAGTCACATGCACATCTACATATCTACATACGGTACCTGCATGTGCATCCCTGCATCTATTCGTGCGTGGTTGTGAACATGCATAAGTGTATAAGACTTCTCTAATAGAACATTCAATAGTGACTGTGAAGCATCAGAGACCAGCCCCCCAAGACCCAAGGCAGACAAAGGGGGGACCAGAGCCCAAGACCCCAAGAGGGACCCCAAGCACAGAGCCCCCAGGGCCACCCAGACAGAGAACCACTCACCCACCCCCCAGATCCGACCAGGGGAGAACCGGAAGAGCCTCAACAGTGACCACACTTAGCCGTGTTTCCATCAAGGTTTCTAGATGCGCATTTTGAAGTATCGCAGCAGAAAAGCTTAATGGAAACGGCAAAATCCGAATTTACTTCCTCAAATTCGCCAAAAAGTTTATACGCTCGCTTGAGGTGGTTTTTGGGATCTTCGAAAATGAGCAGATGCGCAAAACGACAGATGGAAACAGATTTTCCGACTCAGTTCTGCCGTAGCGAACATTCACGTCACGTGACGTTCAGCTGTTTCCGCTCCGGACAACATGTAACATCGCTAAAACTAGTTTGCATGACAG
Source organism: Garcialebias charrua (assembly GCA_038048925.1). Lineage (NCBI taxonomy): Eukaryota > Metazoa > Chordata > Actinopteri > Cyprinodontiformes > Rivulidae > Garcialebias > Garcialebias charrua. The sequence goes on along the minus strand of JBBPBX010020405.1, from coordinate 19,878 downwards.
AATAAATACAACTTGCCCGATAGCAACACGTACCTGAAATATTCTCTCCATTTTGACGAGATGTGTGGCCGGGTTCTGTTTTCAACCGCTACTTCCTGTTTACTGTAGACATGCGCAGTGCTGACGTCTGACGTAATGACGCTGTGCGTGGCTTGGTAGATGCGCTACAAGCCAGTAGATGGAAACACTTCTGCTTCGCATTAATTTGTATTTACATATTTGCAAGATTTCAAAAATTTGCTCAAAATTCGAAATGAAAATGGATGGAAACACGGTTAGTCTCAGGCCCCCGCTGGAACCCGCTGCACCGATGTAGCTCTAGGACTAGGCACCAAGGCCCAGGCACCGATGACGCACACCCCCTAGGCCAAGGCCCAACAGGACCAGAGGACCAAACCCCACCAGGCAGCCACCAGGCCGAGCCGACACATGCTCAAGCGCCCTGCCCCCGACACGAGGGCCCCAAGCGCGCCGACAAGCAAAGGCCCACCCCAGTAGGGGGCTGCGTGGTAGGGGCGCTACACCAAGCAGCCCCAGCTGTATCAAAGAGGGGGCAGTCTAATGCCCCTTTTCCACTTGGTGGCGCGGGTCGGTTGTGACGTCATATTTGCATGCCAAACGCGTGTTGGACACCATTTCCACCTCACATATGCGCCGCGCCGCACCAAGATTCCGGACTGATTTCAGAGCAGGGTTGAGGCCGGCTGGAAGCGCGCCGTGGGGAGGAGGCTGGACTGGAGTTTGAGGAAGTGGTATGCGGCGAGGAAGCAAACACCGAAGGACTTTACAAGATTAACACGGTAAAAACAATTATTTGTATTTAAAATTATAGCAAAGATGTGTCTTAAGCTGAACTATTCCTTAATAAATTCACGTTGTTGTCAAAACGGCAGGATTAAAAGTAGTTTCGCCATGTGCACGCGCGCGTGCACGTGAGCCGGCTTTATTTCTATATAATGTAGCTAAATAAACGCTTTAAAAAATATATTTCATAGCTGACGTTATATCAAGAGGGTGCTTGAGCTGAACAGGTCCTTAATAATTTCACGTTGTGGTCAAATCAGCTGGATTTAACAAAGTAGGTCGACACGTGCACGTCACATGCACGCGCGGGTGGGGTCGATCGGCGTTCTTTCTTTTAAATGTAGCTAAATAAAAGCTTAAAAAATATATTTCATAGCTGGCTTTATACCACGAGGGTTCCTCAGGTTAACAAGTCCTTAATAATGTCACGTTGTGGTCAAATCTGCTGGATTTAAATTGATTTGTTTTGACTACTTCCAAACCTGTCACATGTGCTACGAAAATAAATTATTAAAAAATCGAATTTTAATTCAAATAACTCCAACAGCTTACAGTGTGTACATGAACATCTTGTGATTACACTATGTTAGTTTGAAAAATATCTGCTTTGTGGTTTCTGAGATATAAGATATGTGTTAAATACTAGTAGAAAAAATATAAGCTAGGTCGACACACTTATGTCTATAAAAAAATCGAAATTTAATTCAAATAACTTCAACAGCTTACAGTGTGTACATGAACATCTTGTGATTACACTGTGTTAGTTTGAAAAATATCTGCTTTGTGGTTTCTGAGATATTTGATATATGTATATATATCTTACATATATCTTATAAAATATATCTACATATAAAACAGTTTCTAGACTGAATTACCGGTAACCATGTTTTTCTTTTTTTACAGTTAAGACGAAGAAGTCAACACCAGAATTTATCAACTTGTGTCTTCTGGAGGAAGCCCATGAGACAACAGGAAAAAAATCATTTAGGTGGATGCAGTATTTATTTTTGTGCTTTTTTCACTTCTTAGTTTTCATAATAAACATTTTTTTTCTTAAGTGGTGTCATTGAACAATAATTTCCTAAACATATTTTACAATGTTAAGTGTGTACAGTATAGTGTTTGTTTAAAAACATACTGGAAGTTAAGAATATTTTCCATTTGCATTTGACCTTTAAAGAATCATAAGAAAAAGATTATTAGATTTGAACAGCCCTCCATCCATCCATCCATCCACATCCATCCATCCATCCTTCCTGATGTCGTGTCATGGGTAGTGCAGCAGCTTTTCCCAGGATGCACAGACGTCAACATGAACCCATCCATCCATCCATCCATCCATCCTTCCTGATGTCTGGTCGTGGGTGCAGCAGCTTTTCCCAGGATGCACAGATGTCAACATCAACTCCGATGAAGCTGTTCTTGGATGCCCAAACGAGTTTCCTGATCAACAAACATTTAATTATTAATACTTTGTTTTTACGTTTAAAGAAACACATTTTAATGTTTAAGGGACAGTTTAAACCAAATTATCCATTTGCATTTGACTTTGAATTATCCCTGACAAAATATTACCGTTTAAATTTAATGAAATACTAACCTTTAATATTACAGGGCCAATTGAAACCTAATTAATTCCTAATCTGTACCTTACTGTAAAAATAGGTTATCTGATTACAGGGCAGTGCGATTGATGTGTTAAGCAATGTTAACAGGAACCTTGTGCATATATGAGAATAATCTTTATTATAAAGAAACAAAATGGAAAACTTATGGGTTTAAAACAAGCTGAAAAGGCAATAAAGTAAGATTAGAGCATTAAATAGCTCAAGGGACATTACCGCCAACAGGTGGTGAGACAAGGTCCTGCAGGGTGTTCTTCTTCTAACGTTTAGTGGTGGCTAGTAAATAGCTTGAGGTAACACTACCGCCACCACGTGGTAGGACGAGTGAGATTCTACACCCCGCCCACAGAAGGGCTGCAGTAGTGAATGGAGACAAACCTACATGTGAGCCGATCCGAACGGAACCAGACTGGACCAGACTGATCCGCTCTTTGCCGAGCGAGTGGAAAAAGGGCATAAGTCCCGGCCTGACAAATAATCATTCATACACAGACACAATCACACAGACCCACCCTCATCTTCACCATCACTCACTCAGACATACAATAACACCACATTCCATTCATATTCCCGATACGCACTCTATACACCCCAGGTCCAAGACATGTACCTGCCCCCTACATGGGGCAGCCCACGCCCAATCCCAGAAGGTAGACCCATTCATTCTGGGGCGGAGAGGAGCCGACATCCAAGATCCGGCGCAACCCGCGCCCAGCCGACAGGACAGGACACCCGAGTCCAAACAGCCCCAGGGAGAGCGCAGCGCCAGCCCCGCCCACGACAAACCCGCAGGCCCCAAACCCCCCATAGTCCAGGATAACACCCGACGGCCTATCCTTCTACCGGACCCCACCCCCGGAATGGTAGCCAGGGAACCAAGGGGTAGCAATAAAAGAAAAAAAACACAAGACCCCGACACACACACACCCGCGCCCAGATGTGCTGTTGATGTGTGTTGTTGTAAAGTGCTATTAAAAAAAGGGAAAGAAGAAGGAGTAGAGGATGGCATGTTGCCAGTTTCCCCTCCACCCCAACTCTAATCCAAACCCTTACTGTCTAAATGTATCATTGGAAGTGAGCACATGCTCAGGAGGCGAGAGTAGTGCCATCCCATCACCCATAGCCATAGTGCCCACCCCAAGTTCCTATATGTGATTTTCATGAGGATGTTATAAGTGAATGTCTAAGGTGTATAATAAAATTGAGTCCCAGGTGGCTCTGACAACAGAAATGTAAAATTGTTGCAGCACACCCGAGTCCCAAAATCCCTACATGTATGAAATTTGAAAATGAAGGGGGTGGAGGTGTGCTGTGAGGGATGGGGAGAAAAATAACTGCAGGACCAAATATTCCCGCAGAGAGTCAGCTCTCCCGCTGACCCAACAGGCCCCCCCAGTTCCCCAAGGTCCACCTAATGAGTGAGGCCAAGACACCTCTTCGACCGCCATGCCCATTGAGCTCCAGACCCGAGAGGGACAGGACCACGAGGGCCGCCAACACCAGGACCAACAGCACACACACCCCAGGGCCGCCTAGACCCCCACGCACCGCAGTCAACCCACCACCCAAGAAGACGCAAAGTCCCACAAGGATGACCCGGCCAAGAGCGCCCGCCCAACTGCTGACAGAGCCAGGAGGCACCGGGAGCGGGCCCCCACCATATAAAGGGACCATCCGGCCGGCCATGCATAGTCCCAGGCCATCACCAAGGCCATCCACCCAGTCCCCACTCCAGAAGAAATATTACACCCACCCCTCATACTAACAACTCTCATAACACATAGCACACTAGACACCAAGGCCGGTTCAACCTGCCCCCTCTCACGGGCCACTGGTCACACCCCCAAACACCCAACCCCCCCAGCTATTGTTCTGTCTTGACTGTGAAACTGCTTGAGAGCCTCTCGTCTACAAATTCTTCAGAATCATAACTATGAGCTTGGATTTGGTCAGTTGGTCCCTCAACACACTTGATAACATTTCTTTAAAGAGAAGACGGGCTGTAGGCGAGCCGATTTGCCCTGTTTGCATGCACGCAGCTGGATAGCTCATCGACTTGGAAGACTTGACGTGTCTATCTCTGCTGTCATCTGTGGATCTTAAGGACGCATATTTAATTGGATTTATTTAGTTGAAAAGAATTAATTAATTTAATGGCGGTGCCTTAGCCTGGTTAAAACCAGACCCTTGTCCTTCACTTCGCTTTGTACTAGGGTCTGGGATTTTTCCCATAGACAACGATTTCTCCGGTCGATTTTTGACCGGACCAATCAGAGAACAGAAGGCGGATTACCGGACCAATCAGAGAACAGAAGGCGGAGTTTTGAACGACGTCGACTGACGTCGTCAGTTAAAATGGCTGCCGCCACGAAGGAATTTTCATGAAAACAAGGTAAAAAAACTATTATTTCTTTGCTGAGAAAAAATATATTTCATAGCTGACGTTATATCAGAAGTGTTCCTGAGACTGTTGGCCTAGATGAAACATTTGAGATAAAATTTGATTTTTTATCATTTATTTTCGTAGCGCACCCGAGGCTGTTTGGAAAATGTCGAACCGAAACTATTTAAATCCAGCAGATTTGACCATTTCGTGAATTGATTTAGGAACTGTTAAGCTCAGGAACACTTCTGATATAACGTCAGCTATGAAATATATTTTTTCTCAGCAAAGAAATAATAGTTTTTTACCTTGTTTTCATGAAAATTCCTTCGTGAGAGCCATATAATTACACACTGGTAGCAGAAAAAAATATCCACCGAGTGGTTTCTGAGCTATTTATCTGATAGCCTGGACCTCGCCAAGCTAAACTAACAAAACTCCGCCCCTTCTGTTCTCTGATTGGTCCGGTCAAAAATCTACCGGAGAAATCGTTGTCTATGGGAGAAATCCCAGACCTTAGTCCAAAGCGAAGTGAAGGACAAGGGTCTGGTTTTAACCAGGCTAGCGGTGCCTCCACTTTGCAGGGAATTATGACTTTACACTTTGTTTAACCCTCTAAGGATTTAATTAGTTTCACAAATAAAATAAAACAGAACAATGTCTTTAAATAACAGACAAAAAAAAAGGTAAGGCTTTTCAAACATAAAACTCAACCCCAAAATAACCCGTTGCAGGCCTGAATCGATGCTTGGGTGCATGGGAGCTAAAAACAAACGACTTGTTCGCTCACTGAGCAAATAAAATAAAAAGCATGTGCATTGGTTTAGTTTTGTACTCACAAATGCTTCAGAGTTCGAGATTGGATTGGGAAAATATAGATTTGACGATCCCTTTAATATGGCACTGAGTAAAGTAAGTAGGCAGGTGATGTCACACGAACTCCGAGATCCTTCCTGACAGGAACCTGACAGATGGGGACCCAACGGCTGAAATGGGGAACTTCTAACTCGTCCAAAGATTAGCTCCTGGTCCACTTTCATATGCTTCTTAAAGTCCGTTACAGTCGGCAACTCTGCATTAACAATTGCAATGGACATCTTTTACTCTGTTACTGCCCCAGGTCACGATAAGCCAATATATATTGGCTGACATTTTTTTTTATTTTTACTTTGTCCAGCCTCCAGAATCTTAAGTAAGCACCAAGTGGTGCAGGACTTGTCTGTTTAGCATGGCTGTTAGCAACCATGAAGCTAAGCTAATCAGATCCATACCATACCTTACCATACCCCATACCATTTTATTTATAGAGCACGAGACGAGATGGTGTAGTGGTAATGGCAGTCGTCCCCCGATCGGAAGGTTGGAGGTTCGAATCCCGAGTTCCCACACCATGTGTCGTTGTGTCCCCGGGCACGACACTTAACCCCGAGTTGCTCCCGGTAGGACTGGCTGGCGCCTTGCATGGCAGACTACCGCTATCGGTGTATGAATGTGTGTATGAATGGGTGGATGGCTGGTGCTGTAAAGCGCTTTAGGGCCTCTCATAAGGGGCTGGAAGGCGCTATATAAGTAAGCTCCATTTACCATTTTAAACAGGAACAAGGCCATCCAAAGTGCTGTACAGCAGAAAATAAACAAGCAAAGCACACAGCAGAACATAAAACTAAGTAAAATAAAAATATAGATAGGAATAGCAGAAGATAATAGTTTAATGCCTACACAGATCATACAGTGTTTAAAGATCCATGCTACATGGTATGTTTACAAGTGGCGCACTGGTCATAAAACCAGTCTTCCTAACGTGTTCACATTTTCTTTCTTCTACTGTTCACTGTTAAGTTATGAAGTGTGTTACAAAAATATAAATTAAACAAAGAAACACCCCTCCCTGTTCATTGTTTGAACAGTCAGTCATGTATGGTGACGGTCTAATTAGCAT
>JBBPBX010020404.1:28040-43413 GCA_038048925.1 Garcialebias charrua | reverse complement strand
TTGTGTATGTTGTTGTCCTGAACTTTGAGAAGTAGATGTCAAATTGTGAACTGGCTCCGCATGGGAACAAGTCCACCGAGGTTCTTTTAACCCGTGATCAAACCTGATCCACGAGTCGTGGGTTCAGTCTTCATTCTGATGCCAAGAGAGGCCCTCTTGAGAGGGCATTCACTCCATAACTCAGTTCACTCGGAACATGAGTCGCCCTGAGCGACAATAATCCTGGAGTGTACCATGTGAGCATCCTCTGTGTCAAGCTGAGGAGGGCTTGGGATCTCGTCCCCCCTTCCCAGTCAATGAAGGACACCGTTGTTTTGTTATCTGATTACACCAGGACGTGCTGTCCCACAATCAGACCTTTATCAAGGAAGTATCTTGCTGACAGGAATACGACCAACAACTCCAGGAAGTTGATGTACAATCTACTTCCTGCTAATTCCAGAGGCCTCGGGCATTCTGATTTCTGCAGACTGCCTCCTCATCCTGTTTCCAAGGTGTCCTTCGTGATGATCACACAGGATGACACCTTACCTTACGGGACCCCTTCCGTGAACATGGACAGGTCCCCCCAAGGTTCCAGGGCCCTCAGGCACTTTGAGATGATTCTAAAAAAAAATTGCTCACCCAGACGAGGACAGGTTGTTTTTATTTGTTTAGCCATGCATGCCGGACCTGCATCTTCAACAATGCGTGTGGCACACAGGGTATGGCTTCCGCCAAGAGGCCTAAAAAGGCGTTGGCATGCTTACAGGGGAATCCGTTGATTCAGTTAAAACTTTTGCCAGGCAACGGCAAATCGAGGAAGCACGTTCCTCTGAGAGCCATGCCTTGTACCGGATGGTGTAGATCTGCACTCCCAGAAATACGGTAATCCGTGATGGGGTCAGGTCACTCCTTTGTGGGTTTATGAAAAATCCGAGAGACTCCAGGTGAGAGATCACCCAGGAGTGTGACTGGGCCTGCTCCCGGCCAAAAACCAGTAGGTAATCCAGGTAGTTCATAATCCTGACTCCTTGATTCCCAAGAGGGGTCAAGGCTGCATCCAGACATTTAGTAAATGTATGAGGAGCAGTCTTCAAACCGAAGGGTAAGACTTTGTATTTATAAGCTTTCCCTTTGATGGCAAAACCGGAAGAATTTCCAGTGCCTCCTCCAGACGCCCACATGGAAGCAGGCGTCTCTCAAATCCATTGTACATGCGTAGTCTCCAGGCCTCACGGACTGGGGGACCTGTCGCAGTGTCAACATTTTCAAATTGAAAAATTCTTGTTTTCTTGCCCAGAGTCCTGAGATCCAGGGCCGGTCTTAGGTATTCATCTCTTTTTGGGCACCAGGAAGAACTTGAGCCCGCAATGCATCCCTTGGGAGGGATGTCTAGCGGCTGCTTGCTTCATTTGAGTGCGGAAGGGGTGACCTTCGACCCCTCCCGCGTACTCTGGAGCAGGCTGGTCTGTCCAACAGAAGACATTGCGAGATCTGACCGTCTCAGGCAAAACTCGTGTGTCCCACTGCGGTTCGTAGTTTGACCTAGTAGGTTGTGTTTCACCAAGTGGTGAGTTAAGAACCAGGGCAGTCTGTGCTCTGGAACTTTCATTCTTGTATAATTGTTTAGTGCGTACACACATACCACCAGTTCTTTGTAGCATTTTACAAGTGAAGTCTGGGCTCAAAAGGTCAGGCTCCCGTACTACGTGAGCAGGCAAACCTTAGGCCCTGCTCCCATTTTGGGACCAGGACACATTCAGTAGTCTGAGATTTTATTGTCGTGTGTGGATGACAATAACAGTAGAGTTATTGTTTAGGGTGCACACATGCACCACCAGCTCCTTGTAGCATTTTACAAATGAAGTCTGGGCTCAAAAGGCCAGGTTCCCGTACTATGTGAGCGGGCAAACCTGGGACCCTGTTCCCATTTTGGGACCAGGACACGTTCAGTAGTCTGAGATTGTATTGTCGTGTGTGGACGGCGATTTCTCTTTATTACACAAGGGTCTGAGTGTTCTTGTGTGTTTAAACGTTCCGAACCAGCTAGTCCGTGTTCCTTAAGAACACAGAAACTGGTAGTAGAAATTTTGCACTTTCTCTCCTTCTGTGAGTGAGAGCGCCTGTAATGGTGCAGGGGCATCTCCTTTCCTCTTCTTTTGCTGGTGGCCTCATGCAGCTCCTGTAGCTTTCTGCCTGGTGGGCCTGCGATACTGAGGCCACTTGTCCTTGTCCATCTTGCCAGGGCCCCTCGGTCCCTGAGATGGTTTAACGTCAGAGAGTCATCCATAGCCTCATGGGTGGATAATCTCTCAGTATCATTGATGTTGCAAGGAAAAAACTACCAAGTAGCGCAGCTGAACAAGTAGCTGAAAATCCTCCTCCTTGACTGTGTTGGACAGAGAGTCTCCTTGTTAGCCGGGGCTAAACATTGAGGTACATGTGGACCCGCTAGCGGTGCTAAAACAGGCCTTGAGCAACGTAGCATCGGTAAAAAACACTTAGTTATGCGATGAATTCTACCGTCGATTCGCAGGATAGCGGAAAAGGCAAAATATGAGAAGGTTAGCTAGCAAGCTAGTCCAAGCATTTTCACATACCTCACGATAGAGTCCTTCGTTGTCCGCTCGTAGCCGCGCTAATCGTGTTAGCAACGCCGTCTTCCGCCGCGTGTTGTCGTGGCTACCCTTGGTTAGCCATGCTAACCGTGGGAGCTAGCCAGATAGCAGCGGGGTTATTCCGTTTCCACTCTCCTTTCATCCGCGGGTCATCCGCGAGAAAAGCTTCGAGTGTCCTTACGTGTAACATCCCAGAGCAGAGCGGACAGGCCTCGTGGGTGTCCGCTGCTGAAAAGGGGGGTATCCAGATCTGCTGAAGCAGGTTCGGGAGCCGGAGCTCACGACCTGTCAGAGTTCCTCGTCCGAGGACGTCCTCTCGCCAAGCTGCTTGGGGCTGCTGGCCTGTTAGCATCGTTAGCTTAGCAGGTAGCATGCCTCGCAGTTAGCGTTCGCTAACCGAGCAGTAGAAAAGCAGAAGAGAAAAAGGCATGGGAGCTGGGGCTCGCTGGCCTGCTGGTCTTCTTTTGACTTTTGGGTTTTCGCATTACCTTCTCGTGAGCCGTGGCTGAGAAGAGTTAGGCCCGTTAGCAGTGCTAACGTCGTCCGGAGACGTCTCATTCCTTGTGTCGCTTTCGTCGGCTAGCCTGCTAGTTGTTAGCAGGGTAGCGGTGTTGCGCAGTCAGCGCCGTCGAGCGAAGCATTCTGTGGAGAGAGGAGAAGAAATCTTTGGGATGAAGAAAAATGTGCCGGGCCAGCCTTCGCCAGCCCAGCAGTCCGCAGTAGAAGATTCTCTGTATGCTCTGTGTAAGGAGCGAGCTCACCTCTGGTCGAGCGATAAAGATACAGAGAAGATCCGAGAAGAGTGTTTCAGGTATTTGCGAGGTGAAGGGCAAAAAGAGGAAGATGGACGGGCGTCAGCCGCTTAAATGTTCTGAGGGCGGAGCCTCTGGCACGACGCTGACGCCCCTGCCGTAAAGGCATGAGTGTATTACTTCAGGTCACCGTGCGGAGGCGCTGATTCTCATAGCAATTATGTTGCACCGAGAGACCGAATGAAAGGGAACTAAAACAACCGTTTTGAACATATTTTTACATATTTTTATCTTGGAAATCTTAACTTCATGTTTTTAAGGATGAATAGTTTGCTTTTATTATGCTGTACCTTTTTAGTAATGTTTTTATGCATTCTGTTTTGATGGTACTTTTTATTCTGTTTTATAGCTGTATGAATGTGCTGGCTGTCTCACTACCTCTACCTGTTGTAGATGAATTGCCCCTTGGGGACCTAATACAGTAAAGTGAACTTGAAACTTGAAACTTGAACTTAAAAAATGAAATAGATCAAACATTCTTCTTCAGAGAATCCATCTTCTTCTTGGGTGGAGGGGGTAAGTTCAGTGTCTTTCCTGGGGAGGTAGTGTCCCGTTTTCAGAACAAGTTCTTTCTGTTCTTGGGGAAGAGAGTATCTTGTATGTGGAATAAGTTCAGTTCTCCTTGGGGGGGGGGGTTTGTTTGTGGAATAAATTCAGTTTTTCTCTGGGGGGAGAGTTTATGTTCGTGGAATAAGTTCTTGCCTTCTTGGGGGGAGAGTTTTGTTTGTGGAATAAATTCAGTTTTTCTCTGGGGGGAGAGTTTATGTTCGTGGAATAAGTTCTTGCCTTCTTGGGGGGAGAGTTTTTATTTGTGGAATAAGTTCAGTTTTTCTTGGGGGGAGTCAGCAGGTTGAGAACGACATGGATCATCTCTCTTTTTGCTTTCAGTTCTCTCAGAGTTCAGGTATCGGAGAGTGTCTTATCCTATGGGTGGAGGGCGTCAGGCAGTTTGATGGGCATCCTTCATTTCTTCAGACAGTGGTTTCATGTAGTCTCGTCTTGTCCAACAGCCTGTTCCCGGGTGCTTAGTCCATTCAGGCATGGGTGCTAGATTTCAGGCACAGTAGCAGGTTGCAAACTTGAATTGTGGATGGCATAGGGTAGTCAGGCCACTTGTCCTGACAAAGTGGGGAGCTTTGCTCTGACCAGAACGATCTCAAAAACTGGCTCAGCGATTGTTCCAAAACCCTTTTGTAGGGGTGCACGGGCTCCAGCCGCAACAGGTGCTGCTCTTTCTCTCGAGAAGACGACGTGTTCTTTCCACCACCTGTTGGGGTCCTGTTCACCCTCGTTTTTAGTCATCTCTAGCAGGACCCAGTTTAAGGTGGGATTCACTGGCATCTCCTCCTGAAGGAGTTCTAAAATCTGTAGTTTGTTCAGAAAAGAACTGGACACCAAAAACTTGCAAATTGTTACATAAAACTTTAAGGCCTTTTGATCCCATGGGCCATTTGTGGTTTGGTGAAGGCCTAACTGTGGGTAACTCCTTAGTGAGTTAAATCTGTAAACTTAAACTAATTTCTGTAATGGTTATAATAAAGTTATAATAAAAATTGTTCCTTTAAACTTAAAATAAAATTCCATTCTTACTATCTAAAACATTTGTATTTAATGGCAAAAAACAACAACAACAAACAACAACAAATGATTTCATTCTTCAGTGAAAATAAGTAATCACTCATTTTGATTTGGGGTTAGTTATAATTAGTAAGCTTTTAATTAGTATGATCATTGTAATTGAGTAGTAGAAGATGTCTTATACTTACTTTAAAAATACTTTACCTTTTTCATAGTCTGTGGAAAAAGACTAAACATACGTGCAACAATATAGAAAAGTACAAATAACATACACACAGCGCTGTAGGAATAAAGAATTTACAATACAACATGTGGTTCATGAGCTCAAAATAAGTCCAGTCTAGTCAGAGTCAGTCGTGTTTAAAAATATAGAACCACCACATTTCAAATCAACCTTTTACTCCAGGGCGTCCCCCATTCTTTTTTGGATCGGTTAAACATACATTTCAAACAGGAGAAAAATAAATACCTATTTATTTAACGACATATACAAAGCAATGTGGTTTGTAGGTTTCTGGTTTATCCTACAGTACAACGTGCCAATTTTCATTCATTGTGGTTTTTTAAATGATCCTTTAAATGGCTTTGCTTTTGAATATTGAATATTTGAATATAAAAATCTAAGAAGTTATTTTTGTATAACTGATGATCTAATCAATGTATGAGCTGTTTCCCTTTTATGAGCCATCATTAGTGTTATTAGTGAAGTATTCTTTATTATTATTAGTTATTTCTAGGAACACTTTCCAATATCCCCTATTTGAAACTGGGTTCTTGTTTCACTTAAGTTTTTATGGGTTATAATTTACTAAAACACAGTCTGAGTGAAGGTTTTAGACATGTATGTTTATGTTTATGTTTATTAAATTTGTTCATTTTTTTTACAAAAGAAACAATACAAGACAATCTCATAAATGATTGTGTACAAAATGTAAAAAAATGAAAGGTAGCAGAAAGAAGAATAAATCTTATTATATCTGCCCCTTACTTCCAACAATCAGATTAAACAACAATAATCAACCATGTAAACAATAATAATCTTCAACCAACTTTTTCCAACAATCAGATTAAACAATAATAATCTTCAGCCAACAGTACAAAATGACTAACTCTTTCTAATTTTCTAACTAATACAATACACATTACGCTATTTCATATATTTTTAACACATTTGTTTTGATCATTTTTTTAAATGTAAACATTGACTTGGCATTTTTAACTACATTCTCCAAGCCATTCCATAATCTAATTCCCTGAATTGAGGTAGAACGTCCCTTCAAACTGGTTCTGAATTGTGGTTTTACAAACAACTCTGTCCCCTTAAGATTATAACAACTTTGTCTTTTAACAAAGTGCATTTGGATATTTAAAGGTAATGCATTATTTTGAGCTCTATACATAACTGATAAAATATTATAGTCTACCAAATCATGGAACTTCAATAACTTTAGTTGATAAAATAATGTACTTGATGGATGACGGTAATGCTTTCTAGTGATAATTCTTACGGCTCTTTTCTGTAATACAAAAATAGGTTTTGTGATTGTTTTACACGCATTCCCCCAAACATCAATACAATAGATTAAGTGTGGAACAATGATTGTGTTATACAACAAATACAGAGCTTTATCATTCAATAGGTCTCTGACTTTGTACAGTACTGCAATCGATTTAGCTATTTTTATTCTTACAGAATTTATGTGTTGTTTCCATGTCAGTTTGTCATCAATGATAACACCCAAAAACTTCACCTCACTCACTCTACAAATCTCAACATCCTCAATTTTGAGTGGAACATCAACAGTTTTCTTTTTATTACCGAATATCATGTAATTAGTTTTTTCTAGATTTAATGATAATTTATTTATTTTAAACCAAGTTTGTATCTTGACAAATTCTGTCTTTATCAATTCCAACATTTGTTCTATATCTTCACCTAAACAGAAAAAAGTGGTATCATCAGCAAAAAGTACACATTTAAGGAGTCCTGACACATTTACCAAGTCATTGGGCAGCACGGTGGCACAACTGGTAGAGCTGCTGCCTCTCAGCGAGAAGGTTGCCGGTTCAAATCCCGGTCCGGGGCCTTTCTGGGTGGAGTTTGCATGTTCTCCCCGTGCATGCGTGGGTTTCCTCCGGGTACTCCGGTTTCCTCCCACAGACCAAAAAACATGCTTGTTAGGCTGATTGGTGACTCTAAATTGACCCTAGGTGTGAGAGTGGATGGTTGTTTGGTGTGAGTGAGACAGGTCCCTCTTGTAAATGAGTCCCCGTGACTCAACGAGACTAGCCTGTATAAATAAAGGTTGAATGAATGAATTCACATATAAAATAAAAAGCTTTGGTCCAAGTACAGAGCCTTGGAGAACTCCACATGTGATATTACAGAGGTCAGATCTTACATCATTTATTTGTACAAATTGTTTTCTATCTTTTAAGTAGCTAGATACCCACTGTAATGCTGATCCTCTAATACCATATTTGTTCCATTTTTCTAGGAGAATGGTGTGATCAATAGTAATGAATGCTTTTTTTAAATCAACAAAAATACTGATACAATATTGTTTTTGATCGACAGCAGTAGTTATTTGTTCCATTAATTCCATGAGAGTCAGAGTCAGAGTCAGAGTCAGAGAGTCTTTATTGTCATTTGCACCGCATGTGGTACATGAGATGAAAACGAGATTATGTACACGAGGTCCCAGTTACATCCAACAACAAATGAAAGAGAAAAACAGTAATAACATTGAGAACTAACTAAGAAAAACATCAACTAGTAATACACTAAGCCTAATATAGTGGGAATAAACAGCAGCACGAACATGAGTTTGTATGAGCAGATGGTCACAGATGGTCACAGATGAACACAGCAACAAGAAAACATATCAGCATCACCATGATGTGATATTTTGCAGTGTTTATTTTAATTTTATTTTTATTTATTCATGAGTCTAACAGCCTCAGGGTAGAAGCTGTTCCTCAGTCTAGTGGTTCTACACTTGATGCTCCTCAACCTCCGTCCTGAGGGGAGTGGGGCAAAGAGTGAGTGTGCTGGATGAGTGAGGTCTTTCATGATACAGGTGGCTCTTTTCCTGCATCTAGAGGTGTAAATGTCTGTGATGGTGGGGAGACTGACTCCAACAGACTTCTGTGCAGCCTTCACCACTCTCTGCAGAGCTTTTCTTTCTTCAACTGTGCAGCCTCCATGAGAGCCATTGATGTAGAGTTTTTTGATCTAAACCCATACTGACTGTTGCTTAGAATATTTTGTTTATCTATAAATTGGTCTAGTCTGTTCACAAATAGTTTTTCAAGAATTTTTGAAAACTGTGGTAACAAGGATATAGGTCTATAATTGTTGAATACACATTTATCACCATTTTTAAATGTATATATATAAACAATCTAAGTTTTGAAAGCATAAAGCTAAATGTGAAACACCTTCCTATATAAAAATTGTTCTAAGAATGTTTTGACTAAATTCCTTTGTTACAAATCAAACCAACTAAAGTGCACTCCGTCAAGGACAACTGCTATCCTCTCTTCAGCTCCACAAAACATTGTATGAATGTTTGTGGAGAAACAAATTTAATCTGGAAAAACAAAAAAATATATAAACATTAACTTGTTTTAGGGTTATGAGCTGGGATCATTATCCCTGTTTCATCACAGAGTTACAGGAACCGAAAAAACAAGTCGTCAGACCCACATAAGTACAGTATAAACTAAGAATCATGTGGACTGCACTGGCAAGCTCTAAAATGAGCATATGTGTTTCATATTAAAAATTTATCATAGCAGACTGTAGATTTGAAACACGATACCAGGATCATTGACAGATCCTCACAGATCTATACGGGGCATGATCGTTGCTGGACTGTTGGCATGGGTGACTTCAGGACCTGTTCACTTTGCCTTTTTGGAGAACGTGTTCAGCCTTTTCTTGTTCCAGCATCCAGTTAGATTTTTCTGGGTGCTAATTTTAGACGTCCAGGATCCTTAACATCCGGACTGCATATTCAGGCAATTTGTGTTTGATGACCGTGTTTTGACAGTTCTTTGACAAATGCTTTGCCTTCGCTTGGCTGAAAGTCTTTGTGGACAGTCTTTTGCTCAGATGACAGTCCAGTGCACTGCCTTTGGTTTAGTGCCTTTGTTTTTAAACTTTTTGAATGTTTATTTTGAGCAAGGTTGCATAGGAGTCCAGCCATGGTGTTCTCGGTGAAGTCACAGTAGGCCAGTTTTGGACATGCCTTATATATTAAATCTGATCCGATCCAATCAATAACCACAGTAGCTGTGATGCAAAAAATCAGACGTTGCATGTGTTTTTGACATGGTCCTATCTTAATGCATGTACTACTAACTATGTGTTCTACAAAGTGTCATGAGATCCATCAGACTTACTCTTCCCGTTCCACCAACACTGTGAGGCTGCTTCTAAAAGAGTGAAAAAAATAGAAAAATGTAAAAATCCTTAACAAACCAGGTTCAAAGTAATCATGTATAAGCAAGTTCTATACGCATTTACCTTGAAGAGAGTCACCTCTGTATCCTGTTTGACCAACAGAATTTAAAATGTTCATTTACATAAAAGTGAAGCCTTTGATAGAGGCATCCTTTTAATCTGATCTGTACAACAGATCTAAAATCATTAATTCACATATGAGTGAAATTGTCAATTTAACCTGAAACCAGAAATATTGTAGCCCAATTATATTTCAGAAAATATCATATACCATACTGTTCTCTAGGACCACCTTGCTAGTATAAATGATAATTCGCCAATTCATTGAGCTTTCTAAGATCCGCTCTCTCTTCGGATTTATTTGTGCACTGTCTTTAATTTTCATGTTAAAACGGCACCGTGGGATGCCCTCATATGCCGTCAATTTATCGAAATTGTTAAGATAAGTCCTCACTGCTCACTGGCTCACTTATTAAAAGTCAAAACATGGGCTTGTTTATGTTGGCCTGTGGTTTCAGGTAAATAAACTATCAGTCAATGTTTAAAGTCCAATTTCCACTTATTACAAATTTAATGTCCATAATTTAGCAAATCAATATCCAAATTAGGCTTTAACAATAAAATGTGTTTTTTACTCCTAGGGAGTTAACTGGTTTGGTGTATGTAGTTAACCTATATTTGCTGAAAATTTACTTCTAATAAAGCATTTCATTATTGGGAAAAGAGTGTATGCTTTAACCTTTTTAAATCAGAGCTATATGAATAACATCTTTTTAACATCAACGGATATTTACATTAGTGTAGGTAACTCTTAAAAGGAAACAGCTCCGAGGACTTCTGGCTGAATGGCAGTGGGATAAGTTGTGTTTGGGTGCGCTCCTACGGAATTGGCCTTTTTTCCGATTAATAACTGGCACTTTTTTCCGATTTCGACCGCAAACAATAGCTAACTTACACATTTTACATAATCCTCCTGTTTGGTCACTAAAATGCCACCAAAGCCTGCTAAAGGAGTAAGTTCGATCCAAGCTCACCTGCGGCCTAATCCTCGTGGCGGAACCTCGAGCTGTCCTGGGTCACCTCCTCTGTCTGAGGCAACGGCCCAGGCCGCTGCAGTTTGTGATGTTGGTAGCCTTAAACAGGAGCTACTTGTAGCTCTCCGAGAGGACCTTACAACTATAATTAAAGCAGAATTCCATGCTGTTCTGGGTGAAAGTCTCTCTTCGATCAATGCCGAGCTGTCCGCCTTCAAAAAGGAAATATCATTTGGGCTAGCAGCGGTGCAGGAATGCTTCACGGGGCTAAAGCTAACAGTAGCAGAGGTGGAGAAGTCCGTCTCCACCTGCACTGATGACATCGTTAGCCTCCAGAAAAAAGTTGACAGCCTTACTAAGACGGTGGCACAGCTGGAGGATAAATGTGAGGACTTGGAGTCCCGGTCCCAACGTCAGAACATCCGCATCATTGGTGTCCCGGAGGATGACCCATCATTGGCTACGACGGCTGCGGTGTCTTGGATACTAAAGGAGGCCTTCGGCTTCGAGGTGGAGCCGCTGCTGGACCGCACTCATCGTATTCCAGCCCCCAAACCGAAGGCAGGAAAGCGGCCACGTCCAATTGTAGCTAAGCTACACTACCACACGGACTGTGTCAAAATCCTGGCAAAGGCGAGGGAGCTGCAGCGGGTCAAAGTGAACGATACAAATATCTTCGTTTTTTCCCCGACTACACTGCCAGAACGCCCGAGCAGTCTTCACGGAATGTCGCCGCAAGCTACGTGACATCGAGGGGGTTCGGTTCGGCCTGCTCCACTTGGTCCGGCTGAAAATCACGTATGATGGAACTACACAAGTGTTCACTTCCCCTAAGGAGGCGAGTGTTTACATCGGGTTGATTACAAAATTAGCATTATAGTTAGTATGCTCTGTTTCACACTCAGGGAACGTTAGTATTATTAGTTATTATTATTATTCATGTTTAAAAATATAATCAGAGTGCTCTGTTTACATTCACGGATTTAATGTTTAGAAATATAATTACTGTAGTGTTTTTTTTTTTCATACTCGGAACGTTAGTAGTATTAGTTATTATTAATATTCATGTTTAAAAATATAATTAGAGTGCCTTGTTTACATTCACGGACTTAATGTTTAGAAATATAATTACTGTAGGGTTCTTTTTTTCTTTTTTTCTCATACTCAGGGAACGTTAATATTATTAGTTATTATCATTCATGTTTAAAAATATAATTGGAGTGCTTTGTTTACATTCACGGATTTAATGTTTAGAATTATAATTAGTGTGTTTTGTTTACATTTAGGGATTTAATGTTTAGAATTATAATTAGTGTGTTTTGTTTATATTTAGGGATTTAATGTTTTGAATTATAATTAGTGTGCTTCGTTTCACATTTGGGGAACGTTATTATTATTAGTTATTATTATTAGTTATTATTATTATTATTAATCATTGTTTTTTGAAAGTGTTCTTGTTTTCCCAGATTAGTTTCTATTGTATATTTTAAATCTTCTTTTCATTTTGCTAGTTCTGTGGGAGTCACCTAATACAGGAAGGTGTTTTAGGGTTTTTTCTTTTTGTGGGGTGCCATTTGGCTGTAAGGTTAAGTTTTCTAATGACTCCTGTTGGAGTCCGCACAGTCCCTTCATTTGGGGAAGGGCCAAGTGCAAGTAAGGTGGGGTGGGGGGTGGTTTTATATGTTTACCCCTTTTTTTTCTTTTTTTCTCTTTCTTTCTTCTTTTCTGGGGGGATTGGGAGGGATGGCAATATTTTCAACCCTTATTATAAACAGCAAGTCACATGTCTGTTGATTTGAAAGCTTCCTCAACATCTGCTGTTAGATTCCTAAGTTGGAATGCTAAAGGTCTGAACAATCCAGTGAAACGGTCTAAAATATTTTCTCATATGAAATGTCTGAACCCAGACATAATATTCCTACAGGAAACACATTTGCAAAATTCAAATCAGGTCAGGCTCAAATATCCATGGATTGGGGAGATTTACCATTCGAGCTTCAACTCAAAAACCAGAGGAGTAGCCATACTATTTAATAAGAATACTGTATTCCTTTTATAGCGTCAAACATAATGAAGGATACAAATGGCAGATTTCTTATAATTGCAGGCTCTCTGTTCCACACCCCTGTTTTATTAGTGAACATTTGTGCACCAAACTTTGATAATCCAGATTTTATAAACAATCTAGTTAGCACACTTCCATATTTGGACACTCATTTGTTAATTCTTGCTGGGGACCTGAATTGTGTAATGAACCCATCATTAGATCGCTCTTCATCTTGGTCCTTTACACAGTCTAATATGTCTAAATCTATTTTGGATTTTGTGTCCCAAAATGGATATGTAGATCCATGGAGGGCACGGAATCCACTAACAAAGACCTATTCTTTTTACTCTCAGCTACACCAATCCTATTCCCGTATAGATTATTTTTTTGTTGACAGCTCTTTAATGCAGAGTCACGTCCTCTGAATACTACCCGATTGTTATTTCAGACCATTCTCATCTAAGTATTGATATAAACTTTATAAACAAACCCTGTTCTAGTCCTCGTTGGAGATTTAGTAGTCTCCTGTTATCAGATGAGCCATTTAATAAATTCATCTTATCAGCAATTGATGAATTCCTAATGTTCAATAAGAGCGATACAATTTCTCCCTGACTATTATGGGAAACATTAAAAGCCTATCTTCGTGGTCAGATTTTTTTTCCCAGCTAATATTAATAAAAATCTACGCACTAAGATATCAGAAATATCAACAAAAATTCAGAATATTGATAGGCAAAATGCCATTAACCTATCACATAATTTGCTGAAACAGCGACAGGATCTTCAGTATAAAGTATAAGGCACAAAGTACTCCAAGATGGCGGCGCGTGCAAACGCTGCGGCTTCTCTCTCTCCCAAAAACACGGTGTTTTCGTCTTTTTTGTCCTGCATGCCGCAATGTGCCGGTACGTCTTCGTCATGTCTACGTGTTCAAGAACGCAAGTATAGCCGTGACTTCCTGCTTGATGTCGGAAAAACCACTCATTTGGGAATAAACAGCGAGCTCGAGGAGAAGCTACGTGACTGCAGCCTGCTCTGGAAGCCAGCACCGAGCCTCCCTTCATCGCGCCCGCAGTGGAAGCGCCACACACAAGCCGGCTATTCCATCCATGGTTTTGGCTAACGTACGCTCCTTGGACAACAAATTGGATTATATACGCCTGCTACGAACGACACAAAAGACTGTGAGAGACTGTTGTGTGTTTGTATTCACGGAAACGTGGCTTAACAACAACATTCCGGACCATGCTATTCAGCTCGAGAGGCTAACATGCTACAGAGCGGACCGTGTTCTCAACAAGGGAGGTAAGGCACGCGGAGGGGGGCTCTGTGTTTACATCAACAACGCATGGTGTCTGAATGCTGCTGTGGTCCACAAACACTGCTCACCTTTAGTGGAGTTTATGACTATTAAAATACTGTCTAGTCAACCTTGTAATGGGTCAATAGTGAACAATATTTTAACTTCCTGACACCATTTGCAAAACTTGGACCCAAGTGTTGAGTCATTTGGAAACATCTCTTGTCTCTTAACGTCCCATGAACTGACACATTTTAATATTGCAGCAAGAATTTATTGTTCAAGTTCAGAAGAATTTTTTTGTCCAGTCTGTCTCTTTTGGGAGAGAGAATCTGTCCTGCTGTACTGAATAGTCTTTCAATAATCTTTCAATATTTTTTTTAATAAGGCCATGGGTGGTGCATATCTTCTGGCTGATTCTCCACAGTGGAATCCATTGTGGGTGAGAACTGGTCCCAGGACCAAGATGGAAAGAGGACTGGAAACACAACAAAAAACAAAGTGTCTCTCAAAGTACTGTACTCATAAACTGGCTAGAAGCATAAATACCATGAGTAGGCATCAATGCTCCAGCGAAGAGTACTTGACTGCAGCCTTAAGTATAGGTGGAGTTCATCAGGTGGATCACAGTAAAATAGATAATTTTTCTTCCCCATGAATCAGTTATTTAAAATCTAATCTGGAATCATTCCTTCAGTTGACCTGTTTAAGTTGGGCCCAAATTTGTTATTATCTTTTGATTTATTTTTCATTGAAATTTAATTATTTGTTAGTTTATTTTTGGAACTATTAAATTGAATTATTTGGTGGATTTTTGAACACCTTTGTCCTTATTTAAGTCTGGACCCTCACAATTCTATTTACATTATGAACTTGTATTACTAAAATAATTATAACAGAATATGATAGAAGTTGTCCAAAAATTGAAAAGTGGAAGCAGAACACTCCCATTCTCTTTTCACACTGATGCCTCAAACAAGGTGAAGATGAACCATGTTTTATTAATAATAGTGTTATACAAATGGATACACCTGATATATACAAATAAAAACATGAACAAACTTACTTTACAGTATACAAACATAATTATGCATACTTCTACACATGCTTTAAAAAAAATTATGGCGCCCCCCCATAAAAAAAAATCACCAGCCACCACTGGTGGGGCGTTCTCTTGAAATGGGTGGGAAGTGTGCGCGCTTGGTGTGTGTGTGGAAAGATAAGGGACGCCGCTAAAAAATATTTGTTAGTTGAATATATATATTAGTGTTTCTGAGTTTACTGTTGTTAAGAACTGATTACAAATCAGCTTATTTTTCACGGGCGTAGAAAGAAATTTTCTGAGGGGCATTCATTTAAAAGACAGAGTGGACCTACGATGCAAGTTGCCCAGTAGCTCAATTGGTTAAGCATCCCGCGGTTGGCGTGCAGATACTTTACTTTTCTCGAAGCTGGTTCAAATCTCACTCGATACGGTTAAAACTTATTTTACGTTTGTCTTTTATTGGATAAAAAAATGAGGACTGAGATT
>JBBPBX010020403.1:0-19629 GCA_038048925.1 Garcialebias charrua | reverse complement strand
TTTTCTGTAAAATAAAAATAGATTTTGTTATAGTTTAATTTAATTCATAAGTAAAGGTGTTATGATTTCAAAAGGTAACCCAGTTGGTAACGAGACCCAGAACGACACAAGACGAAAAGGTGCAAAAGTAACAGTGTTTATTATTTACAGTGGGAATAACTATTTACAAATGTACAAAGGTCCACTGGATCTCCTGGAAGATGAAAACAGACAGTCAGATGGGCTTGACCAGAAAGTTCTTTCAGAATAATTGATCTTGTTTGTTTGATGTTTTCCTTACGGATGAAAAGAGGAGGATTATTGTTCCAGAGAATCCTTAACTCCTTGAGATGAGTCCCAGAGGGCGAGAGAGACAGGCAAGTGGCTGGAGGGCAAAGCACGACGAGCAGAGAGCTGGAACCAGGAGAATCTTGAGGATCACGAGGACTGGGAACACATCAAGAACAGGTTAAATTTCTTTCAATGTACTCACAAACTGGCTAGAAGCATAAATACCATGTGTAGGCATAAAATGCTTCAGCGAAGAGTAGAACTTCTTCTTCTTCTTCTTCTTCTTCTATTGGTGTTTTATGGCGGTTGGCAAACAACGAGTAGGTGCATTACCGCCACCTTCCAGAATAGAGTACGGACCAGACGGCTCAGAACACAACACAAAACGCCCAGGCGACCCAGAACACCACACCAACCAACAAACCAAAACCCACACAAAATTCCCTAAAGTGCACAAACAGAAAAGAGCAAAAAACAAAACAAAAACAATCAGGAACACCTGTTCACATCGAAGACATGGGCAGAGACACCTCACACCCAGACGCACCCACACCCCGACTCAATTCATCACGAACACTCTCCCACGACAACTCCTTCACTCCAAAAAACCTCGAAGCAGCCTGCACTATGATTTTGATGTTCTCAGTCTTAGTCGTTGCCTGTTCAGAACAATTAATAACAAAAGCAACGAACGGAATCAACCGTTCGATCGTAACAGTACCCTGACCACGTTCAGGTACGCTCGGTTTTTCAAGAACAGACGGCGAAGAAACATCGCGCTTGACCACACTAATTGCCTCCGCATACAAAAGATTCCCAACAGTCTTAACCTTCTGAATTTCAGCAGCAGCTTTATGATCCACACAACCTGCATAAGCTGCAGAATGACTACCACCACAATTACAACACGACAGCTGAGTCACACCACAATCATCATAATCATGGTCCCCCCCACACTTACTACAATGACGCTTACCCAGACAAACAGCAGCAATATGCTCAAACCTCTGACACTTACGCCAAAAATACACTACATGCGGTCCGGCTTCGCCCCGCCCCGCAGGTCGCAGCTGAGCGAGTCCAATTTCCACTACCTCCGCTCCGCTCAGGTCAGCCTGGATGCGCCGCTCTGAGACGCATGCGCGGGAATTGCGAGATCGCGCGATAAATCAAGTGATAAATAAGTAAGTCAGAACAAAACAATTCATTCGGTGGAAGAAGGAGAACAACAGTAGAGACTGCTGCCTTGATCTTCTCTCGTAAATGAGCGACAGGACATGGTTTGAGCAACAGGAAGTGATGTATTACATTTCAGAATAAAATACTTTATTTATTTATTTATTTCTTGTATTGCGTTTGTAGGCGTAGTCATAAATGATAGTTTGAAAGCATTTTTGTACAAATAAATCCGTATAGAGCTAGGATTAAGTCCGCCCGTGGTGATTTTATTTTGTAAATACGGAAGTTGTGCTCGTTCCTTTTCCTGTTGGTGCGACGTAATCTTCAAAAGTTGACTCCGGCACAGCTCCGGCGTCCGGCAGAAATAGAAAAATTTCTAATTTTGACGGACTGCCGTCCGCTCTCCGCAGCTCGCCGCCGCCGTGCGGAGCCAGTGTAAACTCTGTCATTGATTATAATGGGTGCGTATTTGCTACGGAGGTCGGACCGGAGCGGGGCGGAGCCGGAACGCATGTAGTGTATTTTTGGTGTTAAAGCACAGAAGAGGCGGTTGGACATAAGCCTTTACACCAAAACACATGTACCCAACCATAACCTTATCCGGTAAAACACCGTCCCGGAAACACACCACCAGTACTGACGTACTAGCCACCCTCACCCCATCTCGATAAGCCGGCAAACGTTTCAAGGACTCAACTTCCCCACCCTTAACATATTTCTTCATGGTCTCCAAGTCCTCTGTTACAGGAATCCCGGAAATCACTCCCCTGGAACCTCTCATTTCCCCCACAATCTTCCTATCCACCACCACTTTACCACACACAGACTGCAAACCCAAAGCCATGTCCCTCTGACCAGCATGCCTACAAACTAGCAGGAGATTGCCATCCCACAACACTTTAGCTACTTCCACATCACCCACTGCACGCTTCAGACCCTTCGAAAAAGTCACAGGGCTCACCCCAAGCAAACCCTGGCCCGCCTCAAACCGCAACACAACTTTACACTTTTCCAGCAGCAACTTCTTCCTACCGTCAACACCGTCGCCAGCAACCTCAAGACACTGTTTACCCGAAGCCAAACCCTGTCCGACACCCCCACTACTACAAGCCATCGTGGTCCGCTCACAAACCAGATTATGCCCATCCGCTCAAGGCCTTCAGCTCGTAGCTACGGACTCCATTCCTTCACCGAAGAGTAGAACTCGACTGCAGCCTTAAGTATTATAGGTGGAGCTCGTCAGGTGGATGACCGTCAGCTGTGGATGATTGGCGGCCATCTTGGAGCTGCAGCAGGTGCCACTCTTACATATATATATATATATATATATATATATATATATATATATATATATGACAGCACCTGTGTGACAGCACCTGTGTGACAGCGGGTGCGGACGCGGGCACCCTGGCTGCTGCTCCTCGTACTCTTTGCTTCTTGAGCTTTTTTTGGCCATGGCGGCTGCGACAGCGGGAGCAACAGCAGGCCATTCTGACAATATTTCTTCTCGTGTAAGACCTGAAGTCTATAATACTACTTGCGGCAAAATAATAGTGGAAGATGAGTTTTTAAATTTTATCTACACTAAGATAAAAACATTGCCGCATGATGACATTGTTTTGTTGGCCACAAACAATTTTTCATCTGAATGGATCGAGGAGTCCAAACGACTTCTGTACGAACTGTGCCCAGCAAAGCAGCGTAACGTCAAGCATAAAGGCGCACAGAAAGATGTAAATAATGTAAAGGACTGCTTGAAGTTGTTAAACGAGCGTGGTGAGAATATTCCCCGTTTTGTTTCGCACTTTTTGGACGACCTCCCACCCGTAGGTTTTGGTAACCTCGATGCCTCGGCCCTGCTCAGTAGGATGGAACGTCTGAGCCAGGAAGTCTCCATGCTAAGAGGAGCTATGGAAGCTCAGGCTACTACCAGTGAGAATCTTGGACGAGTGACAGTGGATTTGGAGCGCCGGCTGACGGATATTGAAACACCTCGTGAAACACCTCGTGAATCTAGTCGGGCTGACGAACCCGTGCATGGATTAACGCAAGCTGAGGCGCTACGTGGAAAAGATGCTAAACAGCAGCAACCAGAAGAGGTCCACAATCAACAAGTCCTGTCTCCGGCTTGGAGTACTGTTTTGAGGGAGGGGAAGCCGAAGCCACAGAAACCCTTGAAGGGAACTGTGTTGCTGGGACATGGAGTACAAAATCGTTCAAAGCTGCGGGAGCAGCGCAAAGGAGGAATAATTGGCACAGGCACAGTGAGCAACATCCCAGTGGTTAAAACCAAGCTGGTAAGTGTCTTTGCTACGAAATTCTCTCCTGACCTTGATGCTGACACTCTGCGTGTTTATCTGACTGAAAAACTGGGTCAGTCGGTGACATGCAGGAAGATAGACTCAATGCATAACCGATTTAGCTCGTTTCATATAACTGCTGAGTGCTCTGAACTTTCAGAAATGTACGATCCAAATTTATGGCAGTCGGGTGTGTATGTGCGTCGCTACTTTGAGGCGCGCAAACCAAAAGTGAACAGTATCCCTTTGGCTCAAACATCAGAAGCTAGTATACAGCAGCTAGAAAAAATATCTGCATCTGTACCGCAGATAAACAACGGCCACGCAGCTCCTGATGAATAAATGACTGGTATTAATATTGTGTCATATAATGCGCGAGGCCTGCGTGTTGGACACAGTGAATCAGACAGAGCACGTCGTTTAGTGGTGGACAAATTACTGGAAACTTGTGATGTATTATGTGTGCAGGAGACATTCTTAGCAAAACAGGACCTGGAGAAGCTGAACTGCATACATAAAGACTTTTATGGCGCTGGTGAATCCACTACCGATTTTAATACCAGAATACTTCGGGGAAGAATAGCCGGTGGTGTTGCAATATTATGGCATAAAAAATATGATCAACTGGTCAGTGTGATTAGACTGGATGTGGATTGGGCCATAGGGATTCAGTTCACTTGTGAAGATAAAAACTTTATTGTTTTGAACATATACACACCTTATGAATGTTCTGATAACGAAGAAGAATTTCTTAATAGACTGTCTTTTATTATGTCTTTTATGCAAGATAATGAGTGTACATGCTTTTTTGTTGTGGGAGATTTAAATGCAGATGTAGCAGATAGTCATTCTACATTTGCTAATCATTTAACGCAATTCTGTAATGACAATGGCTTAATTCTCTCTAGTAAGGTGCATTTGCCTAACAGCAGTTACACCTACATTAGTGATGCATGGCATACAACCTCGTGGCTCGATCATTGTATCTGTACAGTGGATAATAATAATAATAATGAATTCAATTTATAACGCACTTTTCATTAATGAAAATCTCAAAGTGCTACAAGGAGCAACAGAATTAAATGACAATAAAACAAATAATAAAACAATTAAAATCAATAACAATATCAGCTAAGATCAAAAGTAGAATCATGAGGAGGTAGAGTATGCTTGGTCGAAAAGAAAGGTCTTCAAGTCGCTCTTAAAGTCAACCACAGACTGTGGGGCTCTTAGACATTCAGGAAGAGAGTTCCACAGGCGGGGGGCAGCCACACTGAAAGCCCGGTCTCCCATGGTCCTTAATTTGGTTCTCGGAATGTGAAGGAGATTGCTGTTCTGTGACCGCAGCGAACGGGTGGATGAGTATGGAATGAGAATATCCTTCAGATAATCTGGTGAAGTTCCGTGTAAGCATTGATGTGTAATGAGAGCAGTTTTGTACTGAATTCTGTAGGCGACAGGAAGCCAATGAAGGTTATGGAGAATGGGTGCTCATGACTCCATCCAGGACATTCGTGTCAACTATGAATTTGCTACCAGTGATCATATACCATTTTCCCTGTGTATAAACGTGAATTGCATACCTTCTGTTTTGCCTGCAGACTATAAGACAAATATAGAAAAAATAGCATGGGATAACATGACTGAAAAAAATATATCAGATTACTGTTATTGTACGAACAACATGCTTAGCAATATATACTTACCAAAGGGAGCAATTTCATGCCATGATATGAACTGTATGGATCCCCAACATGGTATAGAGCTATGTACTTTGTATGAGAATATTGTGAATTCCCTCCTTGCCTCAAGCAAGCCTCTCCGTAAAACCAGCTCAACCAGCTTACATAACACCAAGCCCGGCTGGAACGACTATGTGAGAGAGCTTTATGCAGAGTCCAGAAGGGCTTTTAAAGCGTGGGTTGACTCGGGTAAACAGACACATGGCCCCTTGTTTGAATACAAAAAACAAGCAAATGCTAATTTTAAATATGCTTTAAGATTCATAAAGAAAAATGAAAATACTATGAGATCTGACTCTCTTGCTAGAAAGTTGGGAAATAATAATACTAAGGACTTCTGGAAAGAAATCAAAAAATTAAATAACTGCAAAACGTCACTACCTACTACTATTAATGATGTTAGTGATGTAAAAGAAATTACTCAGTTATGGCGGGAGCACTATAGTGCACTGTTTAATTGTATCAAAAGTGACACTTTTGCTGTGGGAGGCATTCACAGTAATGAGAATGTAACTGTATCCCCACAAGAAATCTATAATGCAATAGTGGCACTGAAAGACAACAAGGCTTGTGGGATGGATAACATTTCCTCTGAACATCTGAAAAATGCAAGTAAGAAACTTTATCCTTTACTTTCTATGTGTTTCACTGGCTTTCTAGTACATGGCCTGTTACCTGATTCAATGTTATCCGTCATACTCGTACCCATTATAAAAGACAAAGCGGGTAAGATCAGCTCCCTGGAAAATTACCGACCCATAGCTCTATCTAGTAGTTTGTCGAAAGTTTTAGAAAGAATCCTATTAAATAGGCTGGAAGAGTTTGTCTTGACCTCTGATAATCAGTTCGGTTTTAAACCTAAACATGGCACAGACATGTGTATTTTTGCACTAAAGGAGATTTTGGATTTGTATAATTTTCACAACACTACGGTATTTATGTGTTTTATTGATGCCTCTAAAGCATTTGATCGTGTGAATCATGAAAAACTATTTTACAAATTAGAACGCAGAGGTGTACCCAAATATCTGATCAGAATTCTTGTCTACTGGTATGGTCATCAATCAATGTATGTCAAATGGGGTAACACAATGTCTGATTCATTTAATGTTGGTAACGGAGTAAGGCAGGGAAGTATACTGTCCCCTTACCTTTTTAACATCTACATGGATGAACTATCAAAGCGCTTGAATTGTTGTAAAACAGGCTGTATAGTTGGTGATCGCATAATTAATCACTTAATGTATGCAGATGATTTGGTAGTCTTGTGCCCTTATAGTGCTGGCTTTCAACAATTACTAAGGATCTGTTCCCAATATGGTTATGACTTTGACATCAAGTATAACGCTAAGAAAAGCAAAGTTATGATTGCTAGAAGTAGGGCAGATAAACATCTGATAACCCCTGACTTCTCTCTATCTGGTGCTGTCCTCAATATATGCAGTGAAATCAAATATTTGGGACATTGCATATCTGATGACCTCTCTGATGATCGTGACATCTGTAGGCAGTATCGTATGATATATGCACAAGCTAATACTCTGATCAGAAAGTTTGGTATGTGTTCATCCTCTGTGAAAATAGCTCTTTTTAAAGCTTTTTGTACCTCGCTATACACTGCCCATCTGTGGCGAAGATACAAAAAAAGTAGCCTGCATAAACTTTATGTGGCATACAATGATGGCATGAGGCTGCTCCTCAAAGTGCCTAGATGGAGCAGTGCTAGCCATATGTTTGTACATAATGCTGTTCCCACATGTGCTGCTGTGCTCAGGAATCTTATGTATAAATGCATGTGTAGATTGGCTGTGTCATGCAATAATATAATTGCAAATCTAGTAAATCCTGCTTTTAGTGCAGTGAGATTTTGTTCAAGATTGTGGAATCATTGGCGCCATCATTTATTTGTGACTCAGTGAATTATCTGTCTTTTATTTCTTTATTTTTAATTGTTTTTTATGGATTTTTTTATGTATGTTTATGGACCTTTTTTGTGTCTGAAATAAAGTTTGATTGATTGATTGATTGATATATAGTTATATATATATATATAGTTATATAGTGATATATATATATAGTTATATATATATAGTTATATATATATATATATATATATATAGTTATACATATGCTTATCTGAATATATATGTATTATTACAGTATCTGAATATGTATACATAATGTGTGTGTGAATAAATTGCATCTTTGGTTGTATCTTGCTAAACATGTCATACATTAAAGTATTGTATTCCACCAAAATTATTTAAATATGCTAAACTATACGTTCCTATACATGCAGTTTTAATAGCTGTATGCCTAAAATTTAAATATGTGACAATAGGATTACTATTCAGCGTGTTATGATTGATTAAATGCGCTGATACTTTATTATGCCAGCCAAATATATAAGGCTGAGTGGAGCGGTGGACGCCTTCAAGATGGCCGCCTGAAATCTCGTCGGCTCCAATAGGCGAGAGCAGTCCATGGGGTATCTAGTGTTCTATATATGATATCTATGGGAGTTACCACTAGAGGGGGTGTGAACACAGGACAACCCCCAACCTCCTCCCCTGCTTGACTCTCTACACGCCCATTTTGAGGGAAATTTTGAATGTGCTTAGGGGGAGGAGTTACCGTCTCAACCTGTGCTCAGTGCCACTTTAATAACCTCAGTCAGTCTCTAGCATGTAGCAAAAGTTAGAGAAATGTTTAAAACAAAAAGTTTATGACCTTGAATTGATCCAGTTTTTGTGTCTCTGACATCCAGTAAAACTAATTCTGTCCACTTCAATCATTTAGTTCATATTTCAGTTTGAACCTGCATCCTGTTGGCTTCAGCTCACATCTTTGATTCTTTATTCAGATTGAGGAGCTGCAGTTTGTCAAAGATCAGATGTTCTTCTCTGGTGTCAGCTCTGAAGTCCAACCCCTCCCATCTGACACTACTGGACCTGAGTCAAAACAAGCTGCAGGCTCCAGATGTTCAGCAGCTGTTGGATTTTGTGAAGAGTCCAGACTACAAACTGCAGACTCTGAGGTCAGTAGATGTTCTTTGAAAGTTTTCAATAACAATATTTCTGATGATGTAGTAACAAAATCAACCACCAGGTGTCCTTCAACACAACATCATGGTGTCGTCGCTCTACAGTGAACATCATGATGTGACTCTTTTCTATCAGGCTGGAATTTATAGCAGGATTATTGTGGACAATATGATCTGACACAGCCCTGGTCCAGACTGCTGAAGTCCACTCATCACATCTGTCCTTTGTTTCATCCAGATGTGTTCAGTGACAGCCTCCATGTTTCTTAGTCAGCTGATGTTTGAGAACCAGATGAGATGTTCATCAGCACACAGAGTTTGTGTGTTGAAATGGAGCAGCAGTTGACATGTAACAGCAGGAAATCCATCCCTCCAGTGTTTGTGCAGTAATGAAGCTTCATGACTCTCAGCACTTTGTTTCCTCTGTGGA
Organism: Garcialebias charrua; assembly: GCA_038048925.1. Taxonomy (NCBI): domain Eukaryota; kingdom Metazoa; phylum Chordata; class Actinopteri; order Cyprinodontiformes; family Rivulidae; genus Garcialebias; species Garcialebias charrua. The sequence continues at coordinate 10,665 of JBBPBX010020403.1, read as the reverse complement.
CTTGAGTGAAAGCTGCAGAGGAAACACACTTGATGCTGAAAGTCTCTGCAGGTGTGTGAGCTTCACTCCAACACGTGAACATGAAGCTCCACAGCTGCTCTGAACAGGACTGAAGTCCTGCTGCTCTTTCTACTGGATGATGCTGCATGACTGACTGACAGCTGATGGAGAGAGGCTGCAGACAGGAAGTTAGCTCCTCTCTCACGCTCTCTTCTCTCTGCAGGTGGAACAACTGATGATCTTCGTGGAGGAAAGAAGATCTGAGTTCTGATGATCCACAGAGGTTGAAGCAGCAGCAGTTGTTTGATAAGAAACTGATGATGATGAACTTTGATCTTTTTATATTTACCAGTATATTATCTATGGCAGGTTGATGACTGCTTCTGTGTTGTATTTACTTTGAACCAATCAAGATAAAGTCAAAGCTAGAAGTTTCATCACTAAATAAGTAGTCCTGAGTAAGATCTGACTAAGTAAATCATGTCAAAAGAATAATAAAGTGTTTGTAATATAATAATAAGTGAAGTGATATGTGTTGTCTTCATTTCATGCACACACAATGACGACAGTTGTCGTCTGCATTGAACCATCACACACGTGAGATCTAACCAGTGGAGCAGCGGGCAGCTCTTTAGGCACCCAGGGACCAGTTGGGGATTAGGTGTCCTGCTCAAGGATGCCACAACATAGAGGGGAATTGAACCTGTGACTTTCTGGTCCTAAGACAACTGTCCTACCGCTGCTCCACTGTCACCCCCACATAATAATATAATATTATAAAGAATATAAAAATGTGAAAATGTCAGAAAGCTGTGTGAGCTACAGATGTAGCAACAGAGGAGAAAAGGGAAAACATGTCTCCTTTCACCAGTCAGCACATTTCATCTTATTTACCTCCATGTCATTCAGTGTGTGTCACATGTCTTCGTCTCCTTCCAGTTGGTGACTGGTGGGACTGACGTGAACGTGTTGATGTTAGTTTGATTCTACTGGATCTAAGGATTTGAATGTGGCTCATCTGTGCAGTTCAGCCTCTCCAAACCAGAGTTATAGCCCCGCGTAAAGCTGGTGGACACACAAGAGGCTAAAACTTTCTGCACACATTCAGTCCATGAAGCACGAATGCAGAGCTGCAGCGCAAAGTTAGGAGGGTTTTTCAGGAGAAATGTCATCAAATCAAAGTTTTACTCATCAGAGGAAGTGTTTGAGCTCATTTATAAAGTGTGTAGGAGCGTGAACAGCTCTGTGTGTTGTAATGTCCCTCAGTGCCTCACTTCAGAGAAAACAACAACAAAAAACACAGTTTTAAAGAAGGAGCACAATTAGTGCCATCAACATGTTACAGCCTAATGCAGATGTGTAAATATGATGTGAAGGTTTATTAGATTTGACTCTAATGTGAGTTTGAGTCAATTTGCTGCAGTTGGAGTCAAACATGATCATTTCTTATTGTTTTATTTGAATGGAGTAATAAATAAATAAATGTGTAGTGAATTAAAAACACTAAAGACATAAAAGGTAAATGAAGTTGATTAATTGATGAATTTTAAAAGATAAAAAGCCTCAACTTTCACAGATGTTCCAAACTGTGCTGAAATGTGCCGTCCTGTGCCAAACAGCAAAACTCCGAGCTATTTCTTTACTAAAACATCTGTAAGTTGCTCTAGTTGATTTCAGCTGCATGAATCTTTGCACAGGTAATGTCCACATGTGGATTTGTGGTTTCCAAGAGTTTGAACGTTCTTCATCATATTTTCAAAGGAGTTATTTACTCTGTAAATAAAATCAACTTCAGGCGAGGGAATAAAAACTCCTTTTTTTCTCTGTTCATCCTCATTTTGTGTGAAACATCAGCAGCTGTTGTGATGCTCACACTTCTGATGACATCTGCCAGATGTTCTCTTCATTTTGACACCAAGATCATTGAAGCAGAGTTTGTAGTTGCTGAGAAACACTCCATCTTATTTGTGCACGTTGTTTTCCAGCAGGGACTTCATGGAAACCCCTCGGGGCTTGAGAGGCTGCGGTTGTGGTAAATAATCTCACTGCTAATCTCATTTAATCTGTCTCACAGCAAACACACTGAACCTGTGAACAGAAAGGAGAGAAAACAGTGAAGGCAGATGTTTGCAGATGTTCCTGCATGTAGTTTGTGAGTGGATCCAGCAGGTGGCAGCACTGAGCTGTAAATGAGCTCCAGAGCAGATGTGAAGGCAGAAAGTGAAGCAGCCACAGTTAGTTGTTGTGTGAACATGTTTCACACACAACACACAGGAGGTGTGGAGGGAGGAGAGCAACATCACAGCAACACGTTGCTGCTTTCAAAGCAACATCACAGCAACACGTTGCTGCTTTCAAAGCAACATCACAGCAACACGTTGCTGCTTTCAAAGCAACACTTGTGTTTGTGCTGCAACAACAACTATTAGTCATGAAAGAAGCTAAATGAAAGAGTGTGAGCTGCTGAACCATCTGACCCAGGGGTCGGACACCTCTGTGGACTGAACAACACAAAGTTTATATTTGAATTTATTCATGTTTCATGAACATGTTAGAGCAGAGAAATAAAAAATAAAGAAGCAGTTATAAAAGTGTGACAGATCAAATCAAGAATATGTACAGACTAATATGGAAAACACTTGAACTGGGAGCAGCCAAACCCCTCCCTCTGAGAGGAGAGGGACTCAGGTGCAGCTTGACTGTTTCCAGCTTTAATAAACTTTAGATTCTAACTCCACCTGTGGAAGAAGAAGAAGAACTCCACCTGTGGAAGAACAAGAAGAAGAACTCCACCTGTGGAAGAAGAAGAAGAACTCCACCAGTGGAAGAAGAAGAACTCCACCTGTGGAAGAAGAAGAAGAAGAACTCCACCTGTGGAAGAAGAAGAAGAACTCCACCTGTGGAAGAAGAAGAAGAAGAACTCCACCTGTGGAAGAAGAAGAAGAAGAACTCCACCTGTGGAAGAAGAAGAAGAACTCCACCTGTGGAAGAAGAAGAAGAAGAACTCCACCTGTGGAAGAAGAAGAAGAAGAACTCCACCTGTGGAAGAAGAAGAAGAACTCCACCTGTGGAAGAAGAAGAAGAAGAACTCCACCTGTGGAAGAAGAAGAAGAAGAACTCCACCTGTGGAAGAAGAAGAAGAACTCCACCTGTGGAAGAAGAAGAAGAAGAACTCCACCTGTGGAAGAAGAAGAAGAAGAACTCCACCTGTGGAAGAAGAAGAAGAAGAACTCCACCTGTGGAAGAAGAAGAAGAACTCCACCTGTGGAAGAAGAAGAAGAAGAACTCCACCTGTGGAAGAAGAAGAAGAAGAACTCCACCTGTGGAAGAAGAAGAAGAACTCCACCTGTGGTGTGTGAGTCTCACTGTGTTGCATTCATTTGAACCAACGTCTCAAACGACCTGTTCAAACATCATGAGTGTTGATTTTTACCACTAATCTTTCAGCCATCAGGCTACAGGTTAGATATTAACTGTTTGTTCCAAACCAGCAACATCACAATGAAGTGAGTGAACTTCTACACACCTCAGAGTGATCAGACTACAGCTCCGACTGGAAAGAAAAGAGGAGAAGAGAAGCCAAAGTGAGGCTTTGTGAGGAGGCTGAGGAGCTTTCAGTCCCACATCAGGAGCTTCTGATCTGCTCCACGTTCAACAGTCAAGAAAGCAGCTGAGTTCAGCAGCTGGAGAAGACTTCCAGATGTTTCTGCTGCATGTCCAGGATGTCTTCATGCTGCTTGAAGCTGCTCTGGAGAGTCTGTTTGGACCTTGGTGGGCCCGTTCTTTTGGGGAAGCTGTAGGAGGAGCAGCTGAGTGAAGGAGGCCTGAGAGCCTCAGAGAGTGTCTGCTTCATCACATCAACACGTGTGAACATCTGGTGTGGGACACAAACACAAACCCTGCTGTGCTGCTTCCTAAACACCTGCAGGCCCTGATGAGTCTGAAAGGTGTCTATTTCCCAGACACAGGAAAGGTTGGTCAACACACACTGGTTACATTTATAACTAAAACTGTGAGCGAGTGGCAAACTCAGAACAATCCAGATGTTTGATGAGGAGACTGACACCAAAAGAACTGTTCCTGTGAAGTCAGAGTCAGAAGTAAAACATCTGGTGTGAAAGGAAACACAAGGGACTTTGACTGAACCTCCAGTGAATGAGGAAAACACGAGCATTAGACAGGATGAAGAACAACAGAGTCTACGTAGCTCTAACAGGGAGAGAAAAGCAGCAACGTCTTTAAAACATGATGAATGTAAGACAGAGAGCGATGATTATGGAACCACAAATGATGACTATTGTTATCATTTGGTGTCTAATGTACCACAGAGTTTTAAAGAAGTAATAAATGGACCAGATTGAGAAAAGTGGATGGAAGCTCTGAAAGAAGAGATTGAATCCTTCAAAGAAAACAAGACATTTACATTGAGCAGATGCCAGAAGGTGAAGTAAAGATGAACTAAAGAGGAACATGATGAACATACTGGAGAGGTTTGGTCTGATTGTGGCACAAGATGAACTCCATGTGAACACAAATGAAACTTTGAGTGTGAAAGTGAACTTGTAGATCCAAGACATGATGGTGAGCATGTAGGCAGCTTGATGTATGTTCTGACATGCACAAGGCCTGATCTCAGTTGGGTTGTAAGTCAACTTTCACAATACTTATCACAACCAAGAGAATGTGACCTGATAACAGCTAAACATGTGTTGAGATACTTGAAGGGGACAATGGACAAGAGCTTCTGTTCTAAGAGAAGTGAGGAGAAACTTCAACTTGTGCCAGATAGTGATGCAGATTGGGCAACAGAGCAAAGTGACAGAAGAAGCACTACAGCTTCTTGTTTTAGCCTCAACAAAAATGGACGTCTTGTTTCCTGGAAGTGAAAGAAACAACAAACAGTGTCTTTATGAACATGTGAAGCAGAATATATGGCAGTGGCAGCAACAACACAGGAAAGTTTGTAACTTGTACACTTGTTGAATGGAATGGACAAAGACTGTAAATACATGCCAGTGACAATATTTGAGGACAATCAAGGAGCAATAGTGTCGTCAAAGATGCAGCATATTGATATTAAGTATCATTTAGTTAGATCTGCACTTAATTTTATTTTATTTTTATTTGATGATTTTATTTGTTTTCTCAGGGACAGTGCACAACAATACATTGACCTACAAAAACAGGAAAGATGCATTGTGCCAGGTTATAGTAATAATACTAATTTCCGCCTGTAGTCCCATAATGATGCAGGATAACGATTGTTTATTGATCAACAAGGGATATGGTTGCAGACATTTTCACTAAACCTGCTGCAAAGTTCAAACTTCAAACTTTCTTGTGTTTGGTGTGTAAAATAAGGGATTTAAAACAAAATGAAAATGTGCTGAATCAAATGTGTGAAGGAGCAAGTGAGGCTGTTAACATGTTGCCAGGTGTGTTCTTCACTGACGTCATCATTAAGAGACGGATTTGTGCACAGCTGGTCCTCATTGAAACACTGAATGATGAAGTGACAGGAATAAAATGATGAGGTGGCTTTACCTCCATCTAAAACCAAATACTGAGTAAGTGTCACTTTCTCCAACTATCCTGCGCTTAAAAGACGACAGCGCCAACAAAAGTATGTTAATAACATTATTTATGTGAGGAGGCAGCAGACTGCTTTGAGTGTGAACTTCGTGGCAGACTCTCATCCTGAGTTGATCCAAACTGCAACAATTTGGTTGATGTGATCAAACTAAATACAAGCTGCAACTATTTATACAATACACACACTTTAAAATACATCACATGGATGCAGCATCAAATTGATAAATATGAACAAAAATCAGGACATAAAAGTCATTTTGTAATTTATTATATTTTATTTTCTTTTTGGATTAATAATTAAAACCCAGGACAGGTTTTGAGCAACGTTTATGAACAAGAAATATTTTATGATCATAATAAAAATGTTTGTTCAGAAACACTGGAACAGAACAACAACTATTTTCTCCATGCATTATTATGTCTGGATTTATTGATTTATTTTCATCATGTATACAAAGTACACAAAATATCAGTTTTTCTAGTACTGCACAGAAACTATAATACAAAATCAAAGAAATGTCTCTTTCCTTCATACAAACTGAAATGGAAGCATCGATCCTATTTTACTATTGATCAATACTGACTGGGACCAGTTTGATCTCCATGGATTCTCTGACGTCACTGGACGCAGCAGCTTGCGCGTGCACAAACAGGTGGACGCGCACAATCCAAAGTGAAAGTGTTTCAGAGTTCAGCTCCATTTTAGACGGAGGAACACACGGAGACATTTAGAGACTAAACTGGGTGAGTGTGAAACTTGATTTCACCACTTGTTCTCACTGGGAGAGGCTTTGTGCGCGCGTGTGTGTTATTCATCATCAACAAATTTAGTTATAAAGCGCTTTAACACCAGCCACAGCTAAAAGTGCTGATTATCAGTTATAAATTAGATAAAATAAAGTTACAAGCACAAATTTAAAATAATGAAATGATAATAAAAACTCGGTTCAGTGAACATTAAACCCAGAAGTTCTGTAAAGATGCTACTTTTACATCCATTTCCTGTCAGTCACTCCGTTAGTGCATGTGCATGATGAGGTTTTTTTCTTTCGAACAGGAAATGTTCAAACTATGATCAGACTGAACTATTTACTATTTTTTTACTATTTAAATTCGTTATTCATTTCAAATTTTAAATTGAAAAGCACACAAAAAAATCTATTTACAATTCCACGTAAATAAAAATAATCAAACATTACATGAAATGAAAGGAAGCAGAAGAAAATAAAATCTTATTGTCTGCCCCTTTTTAACAAAATTAATTCAAACAATTCTAACAACAGTAATCCAATAAAAAATATCACAATAAATAACTCATCATAGCCTACTTTACCATTCATAAATTTTGAAACAAACCAATTTATATATATTTTTCCAGAAACCTATTTTTATTCATTTTTTTAAACAAAGTTTATGTTTATGTTTATGTTTATTAAATTTGTTCATTTTTTTACAAAAGAAACAATACAAGGCAATCTCATAATGATAGTGTACAAAATGTAAAAAAATGAAAGGTAGCAGAAAGAAGAATAAATCTTATTATATCTGCCCCTTATCTCCAACAATCAGATTAAACAACAGTAGTCAAACCATGTAAACAATAATAATCTTCAACCAACTTTTTCCAACAATCAGGTTAAACAATAATATTCTTCAACCGACAGTACAAAATGACTAACTCTAATTTTCTAACCAACAGTACAAAATGACTAACTCATTCCTGACTAACTCCTACATGTCTTTGCGTGAGTGCAGCTACAGTGTGCGATCTCAGGACATGATTACCTGCAGTGTTCCGTCAGTGAGGACTGAACTTGGAAAAAGGGCCTTCTCCTACTCCGCTCCTGCTTCATGGAATATCTTACAAAAAGATCTGAAGCTCTCGAACTTGACTTCTCTAAATGGTTTTCAGAATCTGTTGGAATCCTGGCAAAAACCAATGCAGATTTGTTCCTGTCTTTGATTTTATACGTCTACCTTATAATGTTTTGCTAGTTTTTTGATACTTTGTTTAAAAAAAAAATATATATATATATATATATATATATTTTGTTTTTTTCCTTCTCTTTTTTGTTTTTTATATTGTTTATTGTTGGTTTGTTTATTGTTTAAGGAAATTCTACCATTGCTGTTCATTGTTCTTTAGTTTTAGCAGGTCGCTTTCGTAAATGAGCCCATGAGGTTCAAAAGATTTACCTGACTAAATAAAGGTTGAATGAAAAAAAAAAACTCTTTCTAATTTTCTAACTAATACAATACACATTACGTTATTTCACATATATTTTTTAACACATTTGTTTTGATCATTTTTTTAAATGTAAACATTGACTTGGCATTTTTAACTACATTCTCCAAGCCATTCCATAATCTAATTCCCTGGATTGAGGTAGAACGTCCCTTCAAACTGGTTCTGAATTGTGGTTTTACAAACAACTCTGTTCCCTTAAGATTATAACAACTTTGTCTTTTAACAAAGTGCATTTGGATATTTAAAGGTAATGCATTATTTTGAGCTCTATACATAACTGATAAAATATTATAGTCTACCAAATCATGGAACTTCAATAATTTTAGTTGATAAAATAATGTACTTGATGGATGACGGTAATGCTTTCTAGTGATAATTCTTACAGCTCTTTTCTGTAATACAAAAATAGGCTTTGTGATTGTTTTACACGCTTTCCCCCAAACATCAATACAATAGATTAAGTGTGGAACAATGATTGTGTTATACAACAAATACAGAGCTTTATCATTCAATAGGTCTCTGACTTTGTACAGTACTGCTATCGATTTAGCTATTTTTATTCTTACAGAATTTATGTGTTGTTTCCATGTCAGTTTGTCATCAATGATAACACCCAAAAACTTCACCTCATTCACTCTACAAATCTCAACATCCTCAATTTTGAGTGGAACATCAACAGTTTTCTTTTTATTACCGAATATCATGTAATTAGTTTTTTCTAGATTTAATGATAATTTATTTATTTTAAACCAAGTTTGTATCTTGACAAATTCTGTCTTTATCAATTCTAACATTTGTTCTATATCTTCACCTGAACAGAAAAAAGTGGTATCATCAGCGAAAAGTACACATTTAAGGAGTCCTGACACATTTACCAAGTCATTCACATATAAAATAAAAAGCTTTGGTCCAAGTACAGAGCCTTGGGGAACTCCACATGTGATATTACAGAGGTCAGATCTTACATCATTTATTTGTACAAATTGTTTCCTATTTTTTAAGTAGCTAGATACCCACTGTAATGCTGGTCCTCTAATACCATATTTGTTCAGTTTTTCAAGGAGAATGGTGTGATCAATAGTATCGAATGCTTTTTTTAAATCAACAAAGATACTGATACAATGTTGTTTTTGATCGACAGCAGTAGTTATTTGTTCCATTAATTCCATGAGAGCCATTGATGTAGAGTTTTTTGATCTAAACCCATACTGACTGTTGCTTAGAATATTTTGTTTATCTATAAATTGGTCTAGTCTGTTTACAAATAGTTTTTCAAGAATTTTTGAAAACTGTGGTAACAAGGATATAGGTCTATAATTGTTGAATACACATTTATCACCATTTTTAAAAAGAGGAACGACCTTAGCTACTTTCATATTATCTGGAAAAATTCCTGTTGAAAATGATAAGTTACATATGTATGTGAACGGCTCAATAATATGGCTCATTATGTCCTTTACAAACATCATATCCATGTCCACCCAGTCTTTCGATCTCTTGTCTGTAAGATGTTTTACTACATTCATTATTTCCTCTTTGTTAGTTCCATTTAGGAAAATACTATTTGCACAACCTGTAATTGAGTGGATCATATTTTTATCTACTTTTGGTATCTTAGCTGCAAGGCTTGATCCAACATTTACAAAATATTGATTAAATCCATTAACAATTTCATTTTCATCATGAACTTCATCGTTGTCTTTTACAAAATATTTTGAAATACCAGTTTTTGCTTTATGATTCTTCAGTACACCATTCATTACTCGCCATGTTGCTTTCATATCACCATTAGTTTTATCTAATAATTTACTATAATATTCTTTCTTATGTTTCCTTATAATCCCTACTAATTTATTTTTATACTTTTTATATTTTTCTTCTGCGCTCTGACTTCGCAATTTCAAGAAACATGAATACAAATAATTCTTTTTTTTACATGCATTTCTTAACCCTTTTGTCATCCATGGTTGATCATTCGTATTTCTCTTTGTGTAATTTGTTTGCACACAATTCTTTTCATACAGGGTTTCCAAGATATTCATAAACTCATCATATGCTCTGTTCGCATCATCAACATACACATCATTCCAGTCTTGTTTATCCAGATCCTCTTTCAATTTTTCCAAAACTTTTTTTGATGTGTTTATGATCTTTTTCTTCGTTGTGACTGCTTTTGTGATATTTTGATCATTTTTAAAGATTGTGAAAACTGGTAAATGATCACTTAAGTCGGTCGTTAAGATACCACCTATCACATCCCCATTTGTTATATTTGTGAAAATATTATCAATTATTGTGGCACTATGAGTTGTAATTCTTGTTGGCTTTGATATCAATGGATACATATTTAAACTGTACATTGAGTTTATAAATGTGCTTATGTTATTTGAATCTGTTTTATTTCCCATATCAATGTTAAAGTCTCCACACAAAAAAATATTTTTATTAAAACTCTTCTCCATTAGTTCCAAGATTTTATCAGTGAATATTTCTATATTTGCTCCTGGTGATCTATATACACAACTTATTATTATGTTTTTATCGTTTTTGTTTATAATTTCTATTGTTATCATTTCCATAATATTATCAACTATTATTGACATTTCATTATTTAATTTACATTTTATTTCATTATTGACAAATAGTGCGACACCACCACCTCTTTTATTATTTCTGTTCATATGATATAATTCATACCCCTCGATGTGAATATTACTTGTGTTATCATCATTAAGCCATGTCTCTGACAGCGCTATTATCGTAAAAGTTCTATTTAATTGTTTTAAGTAATCTGTTATTTTGGATATGTTTGCATTTATACTTCT
>JBBPBX010020402.1:28892-43415 GCA_038048925.1 Garcialebias charrua | reverse complement strand
GTTATCAATATTTGCACTACACTGCCAACTGAAAAGTAACAAAAATGATCCTAAAAGGATGAAATTACAAAAATCAAAGGATTTATTTAATACTTTACATAGGGCTGGACGATATGGCCAAAATTTTTATCACGATATAGTTCTTAATTTCGGTCGATATCGATATAATTCGATATCGATATAAACAATATAAAAGCCTAAAAAAAACTATAAACTATACAAATAAATTGATGTTCACCTTGTATTTGTATTTAGCCTCCAAAAAGATGGAAATCACCATCAAATAAACATAAAATTCTCAACCCAATAATTCTGTCGGGTCATGGACAGTTTTTTTATAGAAACGTTTCACCCTCCATCCTCCATCCAGTTTCCAGATGACCCAACTGAGAATTATTGGATTTGGTACCTGGATTATTGAGCATGAACTTTCTTGGCATAAAATTCTCAACTGTGTCAATATTAATAGTTTTAACTTTAAACAAGAACTTTAAAATTTACAGCATTGAAATTCATAGTTAATTAAATAAAACTTTTGGGTGTCGTTATTGATGAGAAGCTGACATGGAAATCTCATGGAAATTACTTAAGAATAAAAATAACAAAATCAATTACATTATTGTATAAAGTAAAATAGTTTTTGAATGACAAAGTTTTGAATATATTGTATAATGTAATGATTGTTCCATATTTAATCTGTTGTATTGAAGTTTGGGGAAAAGCATGCAAAACTTTTACAAATCCTATTTTTATTTTACTAAAAAGAGCTGTAAGAATTATTATTAGGAAGTGCTATGGTCACCCAACAAATATATTATTTCATCAATTGAAATTATTAAAATGTTATGATTTGGTTGAACATAGTATTTTACAAGTCATGTATAAAACTAAAAAAAATATTACCCCCAAATATTCAATTACATTTTGTTTAAAAAGTTATTAAACCCTGAAGGGAATGTAAATGTTTGTAAAATCTTCATTTAGAACTAGTGTGAAGGAGCTGAGTTGTAAATCAGGAAACAGGATTGTGTTGACTTGATATCATCATAAACATTTATAAAACTATTTATATGTTTTAAAAGATGATTAAATCAAAGTTGTTGGGAAGGTGTGGTGCAGGTGAAGTGAAGGTTGTTGTTTGTAGTTATTTTGTATTTTTTAAACAAGGGGCAGATATTATAACACTATTTTCGTCTTTCTGCACCTTTTCATTCAGTGTTTTTCTTTCTTTTTATTCTGATGAATCTGTTTTATTTTCAATTAAAAAAAACATGTCGCGCTGGGGCTGTTTGTTTACGTCGTAGTTTCAGGGAAACGTTGGCTCAAACTTTATTCTTCATCTTCTGACTCTCATCATATTCTATCGAGTGGAAACTCTTCAGATTAAACAAGTAGATGTTTCCACAGCTAGTTAGAACGACTCTCCGTCACGTTTTGAAAAATAAAGAAACCGAGTAGGACTCGCTGCAGAAGAAGCCTGCAGTTTAACAAAACCGAACTACGTCCACACCGACGAATTAGTCTTTCCTCTCATCAGTGATGTCGTCTGCTTTCTCTTCGCTTGTGAAACTTTGTTCAGTCACATTCTGACGGTCATGAGCACTCGTTTGACTCGTTTTGAAGCGAAAACAACACGCTTTGGAGACTAGCTTAGCTTTTAGCCTGCTACCGCTAACGCCTGCTGCTGGAGTGAGCGCTGCGTAACAACGACGTCACCACGCACGTTTTGTGTCACAGCCTTTTCTGTCCGGGCGCGTTGTTGAAGCAGCCGCTTCAACCCGAACAGAAAGAGAAAAACGTCAGTGAAAAGTTGTAAAATCCTATCGAAATATCGAAAATATGCTTAAACTTCATATCATCGTTATTGAATAAAAGTATATTGCGATATTTATCGTTATTGAATTATCGTCCAGCCCTACTTTACGTACATATATTCTATTCGGCCACGAAATTAACAAAAAATAGAATGATCTTTTAATCCCTAAAACCACGTTTAAATCTCAAATACACGGGTGTGTCGCCACCGCATTTATACATAAAAGTAACCCAAATACATGAAACTAACGACTCGCCGTCGAATGGTCGACACAAAACACACAATAAAATCATCCGGCCACGTTAATTTGGCTTGAAACAGCGGGGTTCTCTACGGATTTATCCATTAGTAACCCAGCACTACCAACAGGCAGACACAGAGTTAGCGTCTATAGGTAGTCAACAGATTTAATGAAAAGTAACTAAAATACATAAAAATAACGACTCACCGTCAAATGGTCGACACAAAACACACAATAAAATCCTCCGGCCACGTTAATTTGGCTTGAAACAGCGGGGTTCTCTACGGATTTATCCATTAGTAACCCAGCACTACCAACAGGCAGACACAGAGTTAGCGTCTATAGGTAGTCAACAGATTTAATGAAAAGTAACTAAAATACATAAAAATAACGACTCACCGTCAAATGGTCGACACAAAACACACAATAAAATCCTCCGGCCGCGTTAATTTGGCTTGAAACAGCGGGGTTCTCTACGGATTTATCCAAGTACCCAGCACAAACAGTAGCCACAGAATTAGCCCCCGAGTTCACCTCTGACCCGGAAGATGTCAAGATGGAATAGTCCATTTTTAGTAGGGGGATAAAGAAATCGACCGTTTTTTTATTGCGTATTTAATGATCGTTTTCATCGTAACTATAATTATTTTTATGTTAAATGTACATTAACAAGCAGGATCAATGGCCCTCATTCACGAAAATGTTCGTATTTTTATCCTAAATTTCTCCTACTTTTGTTCGTACGAAGCGTTCGTACGAACATGCCACGTCAGATTCAACAAAGTCTTCTATCCTGAGGAAACGTGTGTAAATGGGTTGCGTAAATATGATGAATCCCACCTGTTCTAAACAGCTGCGCGTGCACGCCGAGGGGTTATTTACATAATTCCCACCCCTCAAAACACCATATAAGGCCACGTTTCCTGCCTTCTGACAGCAGGAAGTGTCCATTCATTCAAACTCAAGAAGTAAAAGGAGGAACTTCACGCGTTCGGAGATCTGCTCTCAGTGGCGCTGTGGCTACCCCCCTCCCCCCCCGCAAGTGTCGGATGGTCAAATATCTTTAATTTTAGTGTACTGTGTTACATTATAGTTTCACTTATTCAGAAGAGCCGTGGCGCACCGCTACCCCCCACCCCCGCAAGTGTCGGATGTGTTTTTGAACAGAAGCATTTTAAAATGTCTCGAAACTACAGTTAACTTCATATTAATATTGTAGTGCATATGTGGGTCGTACAGTATCAGAAATCAAGAATAAATGGTTTGATCTGAAAATGGCTTCAAACAAACGTCTCGCCGCAGCACGGACAGGAGGAGATCAAGGAATAGTCTGAGATGGATGGACAATAAATGCCACGCTGCAAGACGCGTGCCAACATGTTTTGCAGCACAAATGGTCATGCGCGCACCTCCTGGTCAGCGCGCAACCACATTCTGCAGGTTATATTTCGAATCAGATATAATAATCTATTGCTCCGATGGTGTTTGGCACAAGATCAGTCTTAATTCGTACTTGTTCTGCGGCGGTGTATGGGAATTTTATGTACCTGGGTGTTAATATGAGGAGCGGCTTTGATGACCAAGGGGAGCGCACGACTCACTGAAGCCTGCGCGACACACCAGACAAATTAAACTTAAAATTCTAATTCTAATTCAAACAGAATAACCTATAGGCTATATGCCACGGACTTCCGTTATAGCACTTCCGCATTCATTGGACAGACGGCGCACTTCCGGTTCACAGCCACAGGATGGCGATCTTTACACAATCTCTGCATGACTTGCCGACAGTCAAGGATGTGTACCGAATTATTCAGACCTTGTCTAAAGCGCACATCTAAGAAAGACAAAGGATTAAAGCTTTATGTGTCCAACTACATAAATAACTCTGAAGGTAAGTCTGTATTTGTTTTCAGTTCACCAAACTGCATCATGTAGGCTAACACAGCTAACATAGTTAACCCTTGCTAAATTGTTGAGTAAACGTGTTTTGTCTGTACATTTCTGATTTAACACAAATGTTAGTTTCAAACAAGGAGGCAGGAGAAGTCAGGGCTGAGTGTTTACAGTCCATGAGGAGCAGCAGAAGCCCCACTGTTTGAGTCAAAGCCACCTGACAGTTCAGTTTCAAACAAGGAGGCAGGAGATTTAGAGCAGATTTAGAAACACAAAGTTATTTTAATTTAATTATTTTAATTCAAGTTTGTGTACAAAACTTGAGTTGAAGTTAAATATCAGACAATATAAACTCTTTATATTCAACACATGTCTGCTATATGGTTTTGTGAATCTCACGGTTTATAGCAGCTCTTAATAAGAGATGTTTTCTTTCACTGTACAGGACACCGTAGTGATGATGAGGAGGGAGCCAGCTGGTCCAGCCTGGATGTTTGTGAGCTGAGATCGGATACAAACACCAAATACAAACAAGTTGCTCCACTGATGACGAAGGACATGTGATCCATGTGGATGGTTGAACAGAAGAGCTGCTTCATCACTTACCTTTGTCTGACTGATTAATGTTTTTAAATCTCCATTAGCTGTTGAGGAAGCTGTGACTTAAAGTCAGAAGCTGAAATGCTATAAACTGTTTAAATCTTGTGCCTCATATGTTTTCTACAGTAATGTAACATCATCATCAAATTTGTTTATAATAAACTGGCTAAAATAAACTGAACTCTAAGCCTGTCTTAAATCAACATACACATTTTTTTGGGTGATAATAAGAAGACAAAGTCAGAATGTTTTGAACATTTTATTTTCTTACAAGCAGTATAGTGTGACTGTAGTGTCAGGGTACAGTAGTCCTGAAGTCTGCAGGTAGATGTTTACGTATCTGCTCTTCAGGTATCAGGTCCTAATTGAGCCAAGTACTGTCAATAAAAAGTTGCTGTGATGATCAATAAATAACACTGAACAACTGGTAATAACTAATAATTCAATCTCAATGTCACTACTTGTGCAATAACCTGTCACACAACCTGTGTAATGTTGATTATGTGTAGTGTATATACATATATATAACTATGTGCATGTTAGCTTGTACTGTATTACTAGCTTGAAATACTTACAGTAGTTCATTCAAATTCATCCTGCTGCATCATTACTGTATATCCAACCATGTTTACTGTCTCTCTTCAGGACTTTGTGAATATTATAATTACTTTTTCACTTTGCATGCTTTTAGTATAGTTTGTTATTTGATTTTTAGCAAGTCAAATCGGATCTTCTCATCCTGAGCACTTCATTGTACTGTTAACTCTGTGTTAACCTGTATATGACAAATAAACACAAGTTGAACTTGATGGGGAGTTCCTCTCATCTCATTCTTGATGAACACTGACCATGGATAGCAGAACAGCTCAGTCATGTACACATCAGGAGGTAAGATGATGCAAACCTGAAAAAACAAAAAAGTGTTCATATTTACCTTCATAACGTAAAAAACCAAACAGAGAACTCTTTATGAGAGTTATGCTTTAAAATAAATAATTACATCTCAGGAAATAAAAGTTTAATTGAAGTGAAACAGTTCTGGTTTCATATTAAAGGAAACAGCAGAGAATATTTCAGAGGTGTAACAGCCCTGAAGTTACTAGGAGTTTACAAACATATTTACAGATTAGAAAACTGTTAAAATCTGAATATTATTTTAAAAGTATGTAGTTACAAACTTTTATCAAATCACTCATTACTCCAACACCAAATCTACAAGTGCAGGGTGTGGAGTCGAGTGATAATCGTGTTTCTTACTGAGCTGCAGCTGCTGTGTTCTCCTCCTCGCTGTCCTCTCTGCTGCTTCTCCCAAACCCACAGTCATGGAAGGGAGAATTATTCCACTGGAACAATGCAGGTACAGCTCCTTTTTAACCACTGTTTGATGCTGGCTCTTGAATATTCTGAGGTTTAAAACACCGGCTACCAACCCGAGTGTTAGCTTTAAAGGCTAACTCGGTTAGCCACGAACTCTGGCATTAAATGTTAAAAACTAAGCGCTCTATTGTCCCTGCTATTCACTGGACACAACGGCACACAACAAATCTCTCTTGTTGTACCAGTAGCTCGCAGATAATTTACCATTTGTGTCTTTTACATGGTCTGGTTCTAGAAGCTACCGCTAACAACAACTGTTGTCGACCAGAACCGGAAGTGCAGCCTAGGGCCCGCATTTTAACGGAAGTACATCACCACTACCCGTGGCATATGCCCTATTGTCTGCCACAAGAGCGCACAGCAAGGCTTTTAAGAAGATTAACACTTAAAAACAATTATTTGTTTGATAAAAATTATAGCAAATATATGTCTGAGCTGAACTTTTCCTTAATAAATGAACGTAATTGTGAAATGAGCTGGATTTAAACATTTGTTTCGCCGAAAGCGATAGCAAGACATATATAGGTCGCACCGGTGTATAGGTCGCAGGCCTTGAAAAAAAAGCATAAAAAGGTGCGACCTAAACACCAGAAAATACGGTATACGTTCCTACGCACCATTCGTAAGTCGAAAATTCGTAAGTCGGGGACCACACCAGCCGCCACTGATACACGTACATGTACGGTAATGAACAGTTACCAAGTTACAAAGCACTTTGCCTGTCCTAACACAGCTACATAATTATCAAAAAACACATACAGTCCAGGGCTAAAAAATAAAAAATAAATTTCTTACTTTGAGCTGGTCAAGCTTGTCTCGTCTGTTAGCATGTTAGCTCTTGCACGTCCGAGCTTTGTGCTGTTCCACGCGGTCCAAACTGTTTACAGGAAGGACTGTTAGCATGTTAACTCCATACATTTGGAGCCAGAAAAAGAGTTAATAACTTACTGGAAGCCGTTTCTTCGCGGTGTTCGTCCAACAAGCTACGCCACGTTAGCATTAGCTCCTCCACGTTAGCATGTTAGGCCACACTGCGTTAGCCTGTTAGACCTTCCAAAAAGGCTGCCGCAGCTGTTTCTCCACGTTTTAGCATGTTAGCTCAGTGTCCATCCAACATCTGAGGCTGCCAGGCGGACATCGAGGCGAGCTCTGCCGCCTGTCGGCTCTGTGTCTCCGGTGAGAGCGATAGCATCCATCATACAGCTAGGCTTGTTAGCATGTTATCTGTTGCTTCTCTGGCCCAGCATGCTGTCTGCTACTTCACAGCGTCATTTTCTTTCGTTCATCCGTCACTCCACAAAACCACCGTTCAGCTCCTGCTCATGTATTCGAGCGCAGGAACCTCTAAACGGACACTGTCCGTCTGAACCCAGCTCTTGAGGCCGGAGCTAACTGGCTAAACAGCCGAACACTGCCGAACACTGCCGGACACTGCCGGAAACTGCGTAATCGGCTTCAAAATAATAATAATAATACTTTATTTATAAAGCCATTTAAAACAACCACAGCTGCAACAAATGCTGTACACATGAAATCAAGAACATTTAAACACACAAAAAATATTTTTTATTTCATATTTTTATTAATTATGATAACATAACCAGGACACCCTAGGTCACAGTTCGATGATCGACTTTGTTGTCGTCTCATCTGATCTGCGGCCGCATGTCTTGGACACTCGGGTGAAGAGAGGGGCGGAGCTGTCAACTGACCACTACCTGGTGGTGAGTTGGCTCCGATGGTGGGGGAGGATGCCGGTCAGACCTGGCAGACCCAAACGTATTGTGAGGGTCTGCTGGGAACGTCTGGCAGAGTCTCCCGTAAGACGGAGCTTTAACTCCCACCTCCGGGAGAGCTTTGAACACGTTCCGAGGGAGGCGGGGGACATGGAGTCCGAGTGGGCCGTGTTCCGCGCCTCTATTGTCGAGGCAGCTTATCGGAGCTGTGGCCGCAAGGTTGTTGGTGCCTGTCGTGGTGGCAACCCTCGAACCCGGTGGTGGACACCGGCAGTGAGGGATGCTGTCAGGCTGAAGAAGGAGTCCTATTGGGCCTTTTTGGCTTGTGGGACCCCGGAAGCAGCTGATAGGTACCGGCAGTCCAAGCGGCATGCGGCTCGGGTGGTTGCTGAGGCAAAAACTCGGGCGTGGGAGGAGTTCGGAGAGGCCATGGAGAATGACTTCCGTACGGCTTCGAGGCGATTCTGGTCCACCATCCGGCGTCTCAGGGGGGGAAAGAGGTACGCGACCAACACCATTTATGGTGGGGGTGGCGTGCTGCTGACCTCAACTCGGGATGTTGTGAGTCGGTGGGCGGAATACTTCGAAGACCTCCTCAATCCTACTGGCACGTCTTCCACTGAGGAAGCGGAGCCTGGGGACTTTGGGTCGGGTTCTCCGATCTCTGGTGCTGAGGTCGCCGAGGTGGTTAAAAAGCTCCGCGGTGGCAAGGCTCCGGGGGTGGATGAGATTCGCCCGGAGTTCCTTAGGGCTCTGGATGTTGTAGGGTTGTGTTGGCTTACGCGACTCTGCAATATCGCGTGGACATCGGGGGCAGTTCCCTTGGATTGGCAGACTGGGGTGGTGGTTCCCCTATTCAAAAAGGGGGACCGTAGGGTGTGTTCCAACTATAGGGGGATCACACTCTTAAGCCTCCCTGGTAAGGTCTATTCAGGGGTTCTGGAGAGGAGGGTCCGTCGGATAGTCGAACCTCGGATTCAGGAGGAGCAGTGTGGTTTTCGTCCTGGTCGTGGAACACTGGACCAGCTCTACACCCTCAACAGGGTCCTGGAGGGTGCGTGGGAGTTTGCCCAACCAGTTTACATGTGCTTTGTGGACTTGGAGAAGGCATTCGACCGCGTCCCTCGGGGGGTTCTGTGGGGGGTACTCCGGGAGTATGGGGTACCAGGCCCTTTGATAAGGGCTGTTAGGTCCCTGTACGACCGGTGTCAGAGCTTGGTCCGCATTGCCGGCAGTAAGTCAGGCTCGTTTCCGGTGAGAGTTGGACTCCGCCAAGGTTGCCCTTTGTCACCGATTCTGTTCATAACTTTTATGGACAGAATTTCTAGGCGCAGCCAAGGTGTTGAGAGGATCCGTTTTGGTGACCTTAGAATCGCTTCTCTGTTTTTTGCAGATGATGTGGTCCTACTGGCTTCATCAGTTCGTGATTTACAACTTTCACTGGAGCGGTTTGCAGCCGAGTGTGATGCGGCCGGGATGAGGATCAGTTCCTCCAAATCCGAGGCCATGGTCTTGAGCCGGAAAAGGGTAGCATGCCCTCTCCGGGTCGGGGAGGAGGTCCTGCCCCAAGTGGAGGAGTTTAAGTATCTCGGGATCTTGTTCACGAATGAGGGAAAACTGGAGCGTGAGATCGATAGGCGGATAGGTGCAGCGTCCGCAGTGAAGCGGGCGCTGTACCGGTCTGTCGTGGTGAAGAGAGAGCTGAGTCAAAAGGCAAAGCTCTCAATTTACCGATCGATCTACGTTCCCACCCTCATCTATGGTCATGAGCTTTGGGTTATGACCGAAAGAACAAGATCTCGGATACAAGCGGCTGAAATGAGTTTTCTCCGCAGGGTGGCTGGACTCTCCCTTAGAGATAGGGTGAGAAGCTCAGTCATCCGGGAGGGACTCGGAGTAGAGCCGCTGCTTCTCCACATCGAGAGGAGCCAGTTGAGGTGGCTCGGGCATCTGGTTAGGATGCCTCCTGGACGCCTCCCTGGTGAGGTGTTCCGGGCATGTCCCACCGGGAGGAGACCCAGAGGAAGACCCAGGACGCGCTGGAGGGACTATGTTTCTCGGCTGGCCTGGGAACGCCTTGGGATTCCCCCGGAGGAGCTGCTCCAAGTGGCTGGGGAGAGGGAAGTCTGGGCCTCCCTACTTAGGCTGCTACCCCCGCGACCCGACCCCGGATAAGCGGAAGAAGATGGATGGATGGATGGATAACATCGTAAAGTCGGAACTTCGTAAGTCAATGTCGTCGTAAGTCGGGGACCACCTGTATATATGCAGGTAGTCCTCGACTTATGGCGGTCTCGACTTATGGCAATCCGACTTTACGAACGCATCATATTAATAACAATATGAAGAAAAAAAAAATATATATATATATTATGTGTTTAAAACTGGCTAAACTAGCGGACACTGCCGAAAACTGACTGCCGAAAACTGACTGCCGAAAACTGTCGGAAACTGTTGGAAACTGCTAGAAACTTCGTATTTCTTCATATTTTTATCAATATGATGCGTTCGTAAAGTCGGATTGCCGTAAGTCGAGGCCGCCATAAGTCGAGGACTACCTGTAATCTGTTGGGAATTAATGGAGACAGGCAGGTTTATAAAACACTGTGTGCAACGATTGTGGTTGTGTTGGTAAGTAAGCCCACTTGGACTAGTCATTAGCTCATCAGTCATGGTTTGTTTTTATTTGTACATATGACGCTGGATTCAAACTGGAAGACGCTCTCCGCCCCGGTAAGACTGGCACACTTTATGGAACTTCTGACTAAAGCTTTATTTTAGAAGTCACAGCCGTGACTCCTTTATTTATTTAAGGTTTACGTGTTTAGTGGCTATGAATGATTTACACCCCCCCCCCCCACTGTCTGAAATTAATTTATCATAATTAAAAGAACATTCTCATGACATACAGAGTGATGTAAGTAAGGACTTTCAGCTAATACCACATCAAATCTCAAAGTTATTTACATTTTTGTTGGCTAATATCAACTAGCTGTGGCAGCCATCTTAACTTAGTTGTAGATGTAACATTCAGCCACGCAGATATGCGTGATGATGTATGTAACGTAACGTAAAAAAACCTTAACTGGATGTCCCCGCCCACAGAATGGCAGACGCAGAAATAAACAGAAATAGAGGCACGATTCACAATCGTTTGACATCCTTGAATCTCAGAAACCTAAAACAAACAAACTCAGAGTTTGTCTGGATCCACGCCCACTGAACAAAGCATCCAGAGACCACACTACCCCCTCCCAACTTTGGATGATGTAACACCAAAACTGGCTGGAGCAAAATACTTCAGTGTGTTGGACGCCAGGTCAGGAAACTGGACAATTAAGCTCAGTGAGGAGTCGTCCATGCTAACTACCTTCAACACAATATATGGCAGATACCGATTTAAGAGATGGCCGTTTGGGATCATCTCAGCTCAGGATAAGTTCCAGAGGAGGGTGGATGAAGCCTACGAAAGACTGCCAGGTGTGGCTACCATTGTGGACGACATTTTAGTGTATGGAAGCACTAAACAGGAGCATGACATGAACCTCCATGCAGTTCTGGAGAGAACCCGAGAAAAGGGTATAAAGCTAAACAAAGACAAAAGTAGGGATGGGGCAGATCCGATCCAGTATCGGTATCGGTATCCGATACCAGCATTATTTAAGTATCGGGTATCGGATCAAACCTGCCGATACTTTTCCGATCCAGCTTCAAAGAGCACTTGTGTTCAATCACAATCTGTGACTGCCCTTTTTAACATTGTGTGAGATAAACCCAATGAAGACACTCTTAAGCCTTACAATAAGGGGGTTCCCTATTGTAAGGCTTAAGAGTGTCTTCATTGGGTTTATCTCACACAATGTTAAAATGAATAGTTTGGGTGCAAAAGTTTCATTATACAGAGTCAAATACCTGAACAGTATCGGATCGGGAAAGTATCGGTATCGGTCGATACTGAGTTAATAAGTATCGGTATCGGATCGGAAGTGAGAAATGTGGATCGGTGCATCCCTAGACAAAAGTATAATTTGTGTACCTGAAGTAAGCTATTTTGGGCACATTTTGACTCGTGACGGTGTTCGACCTGACCCCACCAAAATTGAGGCCATCAGAGACATGCCACCACCTCAAAACAAGTCCGAACTAGAAACCATACTGTGCATGGTCACTTACCTCTCAAAGTTTGCACCACGACTGTCAGAGGCGACTGCACCGCTCCGACAACTCCTGAAAGAGAAACATGAGTTTGTATGGGACTCAAACCAAGATGCTGCTTTCCAGCGCGTGAAAGACCTCCTCACAAAGGAACCGGGTCCAGTCCTTACCTACTTTGATCACAAAAAGGATGTAAAACTGCAGGTGGATGCTTCAAAATACTGGTTAGGTGCCGTTCTACTACAGGAAGAAAAACCAGTGGCCTATGCATCTAAAGCCCTTAATGAGACCGAAGTAAACTACGCCCAAATCGAGAAAGAGCTTTTTGCAGTGCTCTTCGGCTGTAAACGATTCCACCAATACCTGTGTGGACGTCAGGTGATTATCGAGTCAGACCACAAACCACTGGAGTCAATCATGCGGAAACCCCTGGCAGCTGCACCTCCACGGCTTCAGCGCATGATACTACAGCTACAGAGGTACGACATCATCATCACACACAAACCAGGCAAGCATATTCCCGTCGCAGACACTTTATCCAGGAAACCCACCGCACACCAGGACCCTTCATTAAGCGAAGGTATGGACTTTCAGGTGCACACTGTGATGGACAATGCTCCTGTGAGTGATCGTAAAATGGCAGAAATCAGAGACGCCACAGCAAAGGATGAACAACTCATACTCCTAAAGCGGATCATCCAGTCAGGATGGCCGGAGTCAGTCAAGAAATGCCCCCAAGCCATCTCAGAATATTGGAACATCAGGCATGAGCTCTCAGAGGCAAACGGCATCCTTCTGAAAGGAGAAAAGATCATCATCCCATACATGCTGAGAACTGAAATGCTGTCGCGTATACACGCTGGACATTTAGGGATGGACAAATGTAAACAGAGAGCTAGAGATATGTTATTTTGGCCGGGAATGGGAAAACAAATAGAGACACTAGTTGGGTCATGCAGCACCTGCCTAGAACACCGAAGCTCAATCCCAAAGGAATCAATGTTGTCTCATCCAATCCCAGACCAGCCTTGGCAAGTTCTGGCAACAGACCTGTTCACATGGAACAATGACTACATCGTCACCGTGGACTACTACAGCAGGTATTTTGATGTGGAGAAGATCCCCAACCTCACATCATTAGTGGTTATTAGAAAGCTAAAAGCCACATTCACCAGGTTTGGGATTCCGCAGACAGTAATATGTGACAAAGCACCTTGCTACAGTTCACAGGAATTCAAGGATTTTGCCAAAGCATGGGATTTCAAGCACATCACAAGTAGCCCCATGTACCCGCAGAGCAACGGTCTGGCAGAAAGGACTGTGAAAACTGCTAAGGCCCTCATGGAGAAGGCATACATGCAGGGAGCAGACCCATACTTCAGCCTGTTGGAGTACAGAAACACCCCGATTGATGGATTCAAGTCACCAGCACAACTGTTAATGAGCAGGAGACTACGCTCCATCCTACCATCCACCAACAAGCAATTGCAACCCGAGCTGATTCGCCAGAATGATGTTCGCCGTCGGAGACAACTGTGTCAAAATCGGCAGAAGCTATATTATGACAGAACTGCCCAACCCCTACCAACCCTGTCATCAGGAACTGCTGTTCGTTTCCAGTTGCCAAACATCACATGGAAGCCAGCAACTGTTATTGGACCAGCAGATACCAACCGCTCCTACCACATCAGAACGGAAGATGGTCACACTATCAGGCGAAACAGGTGACATCTTATTCAAACATCTGAAGTTACCGCATCCGAATGTCCCACACCAGAACCACCAGACACTTCACAACAAACCAGCCTGGGCATTGAGAAAAAATCAGAGTCTGTATCTCTGACACAGACAAGATCAGGTCGCATAGTGAGACCAAGAGACATTCTAAATCTCTAAAAATAATAAAAAAAGAAAATCTTGAAATAAATGGACAAAATAGTACCCTTGTAACTGAATGTTCAGATTTTGTTCGTTGTTCATATAATTATTTTGTAAATGATGACATTCTTAATGTGCCTGTTAACTTGTTATGATATTTGTTTACCTTAGTACAGGTGCATTGCGCAGATATTCTTCCTTTGATCCAAGTCGAATGTTATTTCGTGCTGAATAACTCCCATGTTCAAAATATTGTGTGTTACATGTAAAGGACATGTTATTTTGTTTTAAAAAGAAGGAGATGTAACATTCAGCCACGCAGATATGCATGATGACGTATGTAACATAACGTTAAAAAACGTAACTGGATGTCCCCGCCCAGACGCAGAAATAAACAGAAATAGAGGCACGATTCACAATCGTTTGACATCCTTGAATCTAAGAAACAGAAAATATTACAGTAGAGATACATCCCAGAATTAATGTCTGGGAGTTGTTGTTCATGAAATAGTTTGATAACAGACTAACTAGTTTATGGCCAAGTTAAAAAAAATATCTTAAACATTTGTTGTTTAGGGGTAAAGGGCGGCATCATGTGGACATTTAAGGCATTTAAATTCAAAATGGCTGCCTAGTGTACCAGCATTTCACTGGTCAGTCAGTCTCTTCTACCTGTTAGCAAAATATTTTGTGAACCACTGGATCAATTTAAACCAAACTTTCAGACAACAGTAATCAGATTTTTATGTACACATGATTAACCTTTGGAGTGAATCCCAAACAAAATGGCTGCCACAACCAAGTAGCCTTTCAGAACACTAAAA
>JBBPBX010020402.1:0-21121 GCA_038048925.1 Garcialebias charrua | reverse complement strand
TTAACTAGTTAGTTTTGGTGGTTTGACAGAGACAGAGCATGGAGCAGGCCTCACATTTACATACACAGACAGACTCCTCGTTGGGGCAAGACGCACATGCGCACAACCGCGCACACACGCACGCACACACACGCATAGCAAGATGCACACACACACGTGCACACACACAAGCACACGTAGAACCAAACACGTGCACGTGCAAAAGCCTCAGAGGGTTTTAAACTTGATAAGGAAGGCGCAGCTCGGACACGCACATACAAACAGGACATGCAGGAAGCTGTAGAGAAGGGAAAAGCTGCAAGAACAGAGCTCTGTGATTCAAGGCCTGTTAAAAATGAAAAGAGTTTTTAAAGCATTTAAAACAAAGATAATTAAAATAAAATGTAATCTTTGAATAAGCACTTTTTGAACCATGCTACAGCAGCCAGACACAGCAGCTCTAACGCACACACACATACCCACGCGCACATGAGCACACGCACCCACACACACATACATTTTAGTGTGAGGAGCACGGTCTCTTATCTTAAACACAGCTGAGATGCAGGAGAAAGTCAGGCCTTGTTTCAAAAGAAAAGAGAAAAGCTTCAGATGGGAATGTGAACTTTTGTGAAACAGAATTTTATTGAAGCAAAATGTTTTCTGGATGTCATGTAATTAACTGAAGATGCATGATTATGTACTGTGAGTAAATGAATGTGATTTATATGTTTTCTTTTAAGATTCACAGTAAACCAAAGAGGTTCTCCACTGCTGGGTGTTGATGATAGTTTTGAATATTACACAACACGTTACAAAAGTGGTTTTTCCACAGTTTGAGTAAATGTAGGTAAAAGTTGAGGATCTAGGTGAAAGTTGAACTTGTTCTGACTGAAAAATTGGAACTTTGCCCAAATGACAGATGGCATTAAGTCATTCTCTGCTAAGGGAGGGTGACAGCTGAAAGAGACATTATGTCACCAAACTCTGTCCAGGGGGCTGGGAGGAGGTGTAAAAAGTTACCTCACCATTGACCAATAGAATGACAGGAAGATGACATATGGTCTAGAATAAGTTGGGGTCAAACCCTTTTCTTGACTATAAATAAGGCTGTTTGAGAAGAGAAATTTTGCTGAGTTTTGACTTTTGAAGAACTCTTGTGGATTATGGACTGACGCTCTCTGGAAGCCGAACAGAAGAAATAAGGATTTTCTAAAAAGGGATTTTTTTTGGACAAAGAGACCCTTTTTCCTCAGCCTGGAATATTTTTTATTTCTTCACAATTTGGACTGGCTTCAGAGATGGAATAATTTCCTATTCTTTTGGAAATCCCTTGTGGCACTTTCTGACAAAAAAGGTATGATATATTCCCAGTTTTATCCACAACTAAATTTATATTAAAATTAATATGACAGCAAAAAAGCCTCTTTCTGCATAAAGAAAAGTCAGTCACAAGGATTCCTCTGTTGATGAAAAATTAAAGTAATTTTGGGAGAAGCTCTGAGCGCTGACGGTCCATCGCAAGGCTGTTTATGTTAGTGGAACACGGTGTACTTTTTATCTCCGCTCTGCTGTAGAGGGCCTCTTGTCGGCCAATGATGGATTAAAAGCTGCTTTTTTGTGGAATACTATTTCTCCTGATTTGAAAAGATTTTTTGTGGAACAAACAAATTCTTTTTAATTTAATTCAACTATTAATTAAGTTACTGTTTTGGGTCATCCGAGACTGACCCCAGAGCAGGATCTGCCCACTGAAGGCTAACTGGCCTTGGACTGAGAACTGAGAAAACACAGTGTACTTTTTATCTCCATCCTGCTGAAAGTATCTCATCAACTGGACAGACCAAGAATCTTGTGGAAAAAACTACAAATAAAGTCTGAGAGAACAGGATCGTCAGCATCACAGAATAAAATGATGGATTAAACATCATTTAAAGGAATATACTATTTTTCTGAACCCTTGATGTGAAGGAAGACATCTGGACTGATTGTTTAAAGTCTGAGAGAACAGGATGTTCTTTCTTGGCACAGCCTGCTTTGAAAACCTTGTTCATCAGCATCGCAGAACAACTGAATGGATTACAACTTTGATGAATTAAAGCAGAGAGTCAAGAGTGCAACGGGCGAGTTGTTTCTGTAAGTACACTATGTTCCATTTTTAGGCTCCGGATTAAGGATTTCTTCCTTTCTGTCAGCAACAGAATAAAAGGAATTTAGAGGGAGTCTTGTACACGGTATCAACATTTTGGAAGATTCCAGGTCTGTGTTCTGAGGCCTGAGGTTTCATAGTATTTGATAAGGGTACACAACATACTTTTTGGGCTCCGGTCGGCTAAGGAAGGCCTTTTCATCAGTACCACAGAAGCTTGAAGGGAGTTTGGAGGAAGTTTTGTACATCGAAGGTCAAGCGTAAAGTAGTTTACAGTCTAAAAGAACACAATGTTCTATTTTTAGTCTCCGACCTGCTTCGGAAGGTCTCTCGTCAGCATCACAGAATAAAATGATGGATTAAACATCATTTAAAGGAATATACTATTTTTCTGAACCCTTGATGTGAAGGAAGACATCTGGACTGATTGTTTAAAGTCTGAGAGAACAGGATGTTCTTTCTTGTCACAGCCTGCTTTGAAAACCTTGTTCATCAGCATCGCAGAACAACTGAATGGATTACAATATCTTTGAATGGATATAACACTTTTGAGGAATAATTGATTTGCCTAAAAGGATTACCAGATTTTTTAATTCTTGTGGAACAGTTTTGATGGATTACAACTGGGATTTTTAACACGACAGAAGTACCTGGAGGTTTTTCTGTGGAATCACAACGAAGACTTATTCAGTCTGCTGGAAGTGCAGACTTTTCTGACTGGATTATAACAGGATTACCTGAAGATTTCCCTGGTGGGATTACAAAACAAGTTTTTCCTAAAGTGGATGATTACAAAACAAGTTTTTCCTGAAGGATTAAAAACACAAGCCCTTCCCGGTGGGATTAAACAAAGATGTGTCCAGTTTGCTGGAGTGCAGACTTCTGACTGGAGTGTAACAGCATCACCTGGAGGTTTTTCTGTAGAAAAACAACGATTTCCTGATGGGATTATGAAACAAGTCTTTCTGGTGGAAATAAAAACACAAGTTGGAACACAACAAAATTACCTGGATGAAATTAAACAGTTTTGATTAGAATCAGATAATTGTGGAACAAACCAACTTTTTGAAAATTATACAAATTATTGAATGGATTAAAACTCAAATTTAATTAAAGACTGAAAATATCTCAAAAGCCAACGTGCGGTGGACATCTTTGGTGAGCTATTGAATCTTTTAACTCTTTGAATGCAAGTCATGTAACTTGATGAAATCTTTTCTGTAGTAAGAAGTGCTTATGCTGTTACCCCCTGCAACTATTAATTAAAGAAACATAAAACGTACAAATTTGGATTTTTTTCATTGAGTCATGTGATATTAAATGATGGTAAACTTGGTTCAAGATAACAACAAAATTATTGGAGGTTTTGAATGTTTTTTTTAGCCCCAAGAGTAAAACAATATCCTAGAACCTTATTTTCCTGGGTTCCAAAGCTAACCAGGCAGATAACATTTACTATCTACAAGAGGTAAGCTGTCGTTAATGCATGTTTCTCCGTGTGATACGATCTGACCCCATTCTGCTAAGTCAGACTTTCGGCGGAGTGAAAGGAGGATATGACATGCAGATTTGGAGACAGTAACAGTCTGGTTGAATTACCTAGTCTCAGCCTTAATCCTAACTGATCTGGAGACATATCGGGTAATACTCGTGTGCAAGGATAAAAGTTCAGGACCCGTTGCCGGAGTAGGCTAGAGTGAGGACTTGTTGCAAGGTCCTACGGCTAACCTCACTCACGTAGAAATGACAGCATGCATAAATGGATAGAGAGAGATGCATGCATGCATTGAGAGAGAGAGAGAGATGCATTGATGCATTGAGAGAGATAGATGCATGCATGCATTGAGAGAGAGAGAGAGAGAAAGAGATGTATGCATGCATTGAGAGAGATAGATGCTTGCATGTATTGAGAGAGAAAGATGCATGCATGCATTGAGAGAGAGAGAGATGCATGAATGCTTTGAGAGAGAGAGAGATAGATGCATACATGCATTGAGAGAGAGATATATGCATGCTTTGATAGAGAGAGATGCATGCATTGAGAGAGAGATGTATTCTTTGAGAGAGAGATTTATGCATTGAGAGAGAGATGCATGCATTGAGAATGAGAGAGATGCACACATTGAGAGAGAGAGGCATGCATTAATGGAGAGAGAGAAACATGCATGCATTGAGAGAGATGCATGCATAGAGATAGAGAGAGAGATAGATGCATGCATATACTGAGAGAGAGAGAGATGCATGCATGCATTGATATATATATATATATATATATATATATATATATATATATATATGTATATATAGAGAGATGTATGCATTGAGAGAGAGATACATGCATTGAGAGAGAGATATATGCATTGAGAGAGAGATACATGCATTGAGAATGATAGAGATGCATGCATAAATGGAGAGAGCGATACATGCATGCATTGAGAGAGAGAGATGCATGCATTGAGAGAGAGGCATGCATTGAGAGAGATTGATGCATTGGGAGAGATATGCATGCATTGAGAGATAGATACATTAAGAGAGAGAGATACATGCATTGAGAGAGAGGGAGAGATGCATTGAGAGAGAGAGAGATGCATGCATTGAAAGAGAGAGATACATGCATTGAGAGAGAGAGATTCATAAATTGAGAGAGAGAGAGGTGTATGCATTGAGAGCGAGAGTTGCATGCATGCATTGGGAGAGATATATATATTGAGAGAGAGAGAGATATGCATGCATGCATGCATTGAGAGAGAGAGAGAGAGATGCATGCATTGAGATAGAGAGAGAGATGCATGCATTGAGAGAGATAGAGATGCATGCATTGAGAGAGAGAGAGATGCATACATTGGAAGAAAGAGAGAGATGCATGCATTGAGAGAGATGCATGCATTGAGAGAGATGCATGCATTGAGAGAGATGCATGCATTGATAATGAGAGAGATGCATGCATTGAGAGAGAGATACATGAATTAAGAGAGAGATGCATGCATTGAGAGAGAGATGCATGCATGCATTGAGAGAGAGAGAGAGAAATGCATGCATTGATAGAGAGAGATGCATGCATTGAGTGAGAGATGTATGCTTGAGAGAGAGATTTATGCATTGAGAGAGAGAGATGCATGCATTGAGAAAGAGAGAGATGCACGCATTAAGAGAGAGATGCATGCATAAATGGAGAGAGAGATACATGCATGCATTGAGAGAGATGCATGCATATATTGAGAGAGAGAGAGAGATGCATGCATGCATTGATATATATATATATATATATATATATATATATATATATATATATATATATATATATATATATATATATACATATATATTTATATATACACACATTGATGATGGTGGAGTACACTACTTTGGACAAAACTGAAAGTGGCATGCATCCTAAAAAATCTGCGCCGCTCCATTGTCCCAGTTGATCAACAAGTGTGTTCCAAACTAAAACATTTGTAATATAAACTTAACAATATGTAATCAATCAATTCCAATCAAAATATCAAAGCAACTTTATTTAAATACTGTAAATGTTACATGTCAATAAAATTGTAACAGTTTTAAAAAATGAAAGATTGGTGTTATTTGTAGAAACAGAAAAACATATTACTAAATCTGCAGTTATGTATGAAATATGAACTTAAAATATCATCACTGGAATCTTAACCTGTTGTTCCAAAACATGTAACAATAATTAAAAGTAAAATTTGGCCAATAGCTCAGGTAAAAATGCTGACCTGTAGAACATTTCTACATTTTTCACTGCTTCTGTAAAGAACTCACCATCAGACACAATCCTCTGTGAATAAAGTCATCTGACCCAGAACTAAAGTTCTTTAGTTTGTAGCAGGTCGCTTTTGTAAAAGAGTCCACGAGGCTCAATGAGATTTACCTGACTAAATAAAGGTTGAATGAAAAACACCATGAAGTCACAGTACCCCTGCTCCGTCACAAACTGAGCTTGTATGACATCTGCTGAGTTCATAGGACCTGTTTGTGTTGTCAATGCAGGACTGTTTTTTTTTTTACTGAGGCACCGAGGACATCTTTGGCACAATGTGGACAAGGTGCAGGAGAGCAGAGCATCAGGAGAAGCTCTGAGGTCTGTTCGGCTGCAGTTGATGTGTAGTCTGGAGTCACAAGATCAGATCCTGATGCAGCGGTTCAGCGATGGCTTCATATGTCTGTCTGGCTGTTTTCACTGCCCCATCTGGCAAACAACACAAAATTATTGTTATAATCTCCTCTAAACATCATTGTCCTTTGCTTTTATCTGTAATTTTCAAAGTTTGGAGTGTTTCTGTCATGGCATACTTGCTTTACAGTGCAGTGACTTGTCCCATCCTTCTCCAAGGACACCCACGGCTAGAGGATCTTTACACAGGAACTGACTGATTAACCTGAAATAAATCACATTACACATTAATACAGGCCTATAGGCCTAAGTGACAAATTTATGGATTTTTCCCCATATTTATAAACCATTTTTGGACTGAGATATGACCGTTTCCATTTATTCTGACTGAACCAAATCAAACCAAAAACAAAAACAGAAGTAACATGTATGGCATGAAGTTGGCGGTTGTATCACGTAATATGAAAACGTGGCTATAATGATAAATTCAAAAAAGTTCAAGACAAAAACAACTGGACTTTATTTATTATACTATGCTTTAGACTATTTTTTTCCTTCCTTGCACTTTTTAGAATTTACCATGTCCTGGATGACTGAGAATCTTCACTCGCTATTATCGACTCAAACGGCCTGCCATATTCCACATTCTGCTCTGCTTCGAACCTTGAAAACAGCTGCCAACTCGGCGAATTAGACCATTAAAGTGCATTTATTAAGCAAATGATAGACTCAGACACACCTCCTCTGCTACAATTTCGAGCTAACAAATATTGTTTATGTGATTTTCTTGTTATATTTCAGAGAAACGAGCCGTTCCGCCATCTTTTTTTTTTTTCCTAAAAGCCTCTCGGCTGTTGCCTGAAGTCAGTCTCTGAAACGGTCTTTCCGCAGTCCAAAAAAGCTAAGAAACAGTTGCATGACTCACTGGAAATATGCTTAAAGTTAGAAAACACTCACCTGCGCAGACACCTCTTGAAAAATCTTTTCATTGCACGTCACTCCATCCAGCTCCCTCTGAATATTTTCATCGGCCAGCAAATACAGAAAAGCCTGAACCTCCGCGTTTGACCACGGTTGTGACATAATTATTAGCCTGTGTTAATTCTCAAAAATGTGCTCCTCCAACTTGTTGTTCTAGAGTTTGGCGGGATGGCAGTTTGCATTTCCTGGAAGACTGAATCTTCTTCTTCTTCTTCTTCTTCTTCTTGGCGGATTGCAAACAACGTTCAGGTGCATACCGCCACCTACTGGAGAAGACTGAATCTCCGCCCTCCGACCTAGGACTACGCCCCCTGACCAATCAGTGACCACACTGTGCTGATGTCATAACTGGACCCTAGAGAACTGGACCTTTGTACCTCAGTGAGGCAGGCACCAAAATAGGACCGGTTTCACGTGAACAGGACCCTGTGGGTACACCCCATAACTAGTTGTTAACTATTTACGAACGAGCCCAAACAAGCACGAACAGGACCTGTTGATAAGAGGCATTAGTGAACTTACTGTCAGAGGCTTTGAGAATTAATAATAATAATAATAATGAATTCAATTTATAACGCACTTTTCATTAATGAAAATCTCAAAGTGCTACAAGGAGCAACAGAATTAAATGACAATAAAACAAATAATAAAACAATTAAAATCAATAACAATATCAGCTAAGATCAAAAGTAGAATCATGAGGAGGTAGAGTATGCTTGGTTGAAAAGAAAGGTCTTCAAGCCGCTCTTAAAGTCAACCACAGACTGTGGGGCTCTTAGACAGTCAGGAAGAGAGTTCCACAGGCGGGGGCAGCCACACTGAAAGCCCGGTCTCCCATGGTCCTTAATTTGGTTCTCGGAATGTGAAGGAGATTGCTGTTCTGTGACCGCAGCGAACGGGTGGATGAGTATGGAATAAGAATATCCTTCAGATAATCTGGTGAAGTTCCGTGTAAGCATTGATGTGTAATGAGAGCAGTTTTGTACTGAATTCTGTAGGCGACAGGAAGCCAATGAAGGTTATGGAGAATGGGCGTAATATGTTCAAATTTACGAACTCTCAACAAGATCCTTGCTGCACTGTTTTGAATATATTGAAGTTTCTGAAGGTTTTTGCCAGGGATTCCAATAAACAGGGAGTTGCAGTAGTCGAGCCTGGAGGAGACAAAAGCATGGACGAGCTTCTCAGCATCGGAAAAAGTTAGGGATGGGCGAAGTCTGGAGATGTTTCGAAGATGGAAGAAGCAAGTTTTAAACAGATGCTTAATGTGATTTTCAAATGTAAGATTGGAGTCCATTTTTATTCCAAGATTAGTAACAGAGGTGGAGAGGGGGATGTCTTGTCCAGAAAAGGAAAGTCTTGTTATAGGAGATGTTTGTACCTGGTGAGGGGTGCCAATCAGTATGGCCTCAGTCTTGGAGCAGTTTAATTGAAGAAAGTTCTGATTCATCCATGCCCTAATTGCCTCCAGGCAGGCAGAGAGGGCAGTGAGTGAAGATGGAGATGACAAGGTGGAAGATGAGGATGCTCCAGTCCTGATGTAAAGCTGTGTATCGTCGGCATAACAGTGAAAAGAAATGTTGAACTGATTAATAATTTGACCTAAAGGCAGCATGTAAAGGGAAAACAGCAGGGGCCCCAGAACCGACCCCTGAGGGACACCACAGGAGACACAAACTGTCTGGGACGTGGCGTTGCCAAGACTAACACATTCCAGCCTATTGGAGAGGAAAGATTTGAACCAGTCCAGGACTGTGTCGCAGAGACCGACCTCCACATGAAGACGGTGGAGGAGGATACTATGGTCCACAGTGTCGAAGGCTGCAGTGAGGTCAAGGAGGACAAGGATGGAGGGAGAGCCAGTGTCAGCAGCCAAGAGGACATCATTGGTAACCCTCAGCAATGCAGTCTCTGTACTGTGAGCTGCCCTGAATCCAGACTGGAACTTCTCATACAGGGAGTGTTGTTGTAGGTGATCCTGCAGCTGAGCAGCAACAGCTTTTTCCAGCACTTTAGACAGAAAAGGGAGGTGTGAAATTGGGCGGTAATTAGAAAAAATGTCGGGATCCAAATTAGATTTTTTCAGAAGAGGCCTAATGATGGCGGTTTTTAGAGGCAGTGGAACATGACCAGATTGTAGAGACTGATTTATTATTTGAGTGATAAGTGGGCCTATTGCAGAATGATTGGTTTTTATGAGAGACGAGGGGAAAGGATCCAGGGCGCAGGATGAAGGCTTCATTTTCTTGATGATGGCCTCCACCTCACTCTGAACAACTTCGTCAAAGCTGTTTAGGGTCCCAGAATGCAGACGGGTGGGTGGCACACTGAGAACGGGGAGGTTGTGGAGCTGAGATCTGATAGTGTCAACTTTGGTTTTAAAAGATGAAAGAAACAGGTCGCATTTTTGAGCAGAGTCCTCAAGAGTTTGCTTAATGGGATTAAGCAGACGAGTGATTGTGGAGAAGAGCTGTTTAGAGTTTCCAGGGCAGGTGTTGATGATGTTAGAATAATATTTGGAGCGTGCTTCTTTAAGAGAATAGGCGTATGCTTTCTGATGTTCTTTATATGCCTGCTTATGCACAGACAGACCAGATGATTTTACACGTCTCTCAATAGCACGGCCAGTTGCCTTCATCTTGCGCAGCTCATCAGTGTACCAAGGGGCTGAGCGCGAGAAAGACACCAGTCTTGTCTTTAAGGGGGCGTGTAGGTCCAGGAGCTCCCGAAGAGATTGGTTGTAGTAATCCACAGAGTCATCTGCAGATGAATGATTGACAGCGGTCAGGGTGTGAAGATCAGCAGACAGAACATCAAGGGAAATGTTTTTAAGGTCACGGAACTGGATGGGTCGTTTTGGGTTTGAAGCAGGCGAAGATGAAGGCACTTCCAGGGAGATGACCCTGTGGTCTGAGACACCCAGGTCATATACAGATAAGTTATTGATGAGTACAGTGTCTGTAATCACCAAATCCAGAGTATGCCCCCTGCTGTGCGTAGGGGCGTCAACATGTTGAGTGAGATTAAGAGAGTCCAGAAGAGACTTAAAATCTGTTGCCAGAGGTGAAGAAGAATTGTCCACGTGGATATTTAAGTCGCCAAGAAAAATAGTCTTCACAGGGGAGGTGCAGAAAAAAGTGAGGAGGTCATGCATCTCTGAGTTAAATGAAACATGCGGTTTGGGAGGTCTATAAATTAATATAACATTCATCAGGAGTGGGGCTTTGAAGCTGAAAGCCAGACATTCAAAAGAGGAAAAGTCCTGAGAAGACAGATGAGACAATTTTAAATTACTGCGATAAATTACAGCCAGACCACCACCGCGGCCAGTGCTGCGGGCTCTCTGCAGATAACTGTATCCAGAGGGACACGCCTCATTCAGAGAACTGAACACCTCTGGTTGGTGCCACGTCTCTGTAAGACACATGAGGTCCAAGTTCTTCTCCAGAATGTGATCATGAATTAAACATGACTTGTTGGAAAGAGACTGCACATTGAAAAGTTCTAATTTAATACCAGTTGGAATAGGAGCTTTTTGAACCGGTTTAAGCAGACTGAAGTCCACTCCACGTTTTCCTCGCCACTTCGTGCGCAGAGGACTACAAAGGCCTACAGACGCAGCGTTCTGATGACGCCATCGAGGTGCGACACGTCTCTCAGTCCAGACAGCACTAATCGAATCCGAGTTCGCTTGAGAATAAACGGTTTTCTTTCGAGAGCTTCTATGGATGTAACGAGGTCTACGCAGAAGTCCCAGTTGTTTGATGGTGGAAATAGAAAGAGGAATGGAGCAGTTGTTAAGTTCAAACAACTGCGAAGCGGAATACGTCAACATCCACGAGCCGGAGGAGGCTAGCACAGAGCTAGCCGCTAGCAGCAGGCCCACGGCTCCGAAAAAGATATACAAGAAGGAGAGAGATGTAACTCGAACGAGCATTACCTTGAAGGAGTACAGGAGAGAGTCCAGAACAGTCCAGAGGACACAGGAAGTTGAGAGAGGCAGCAGGTAAGCGAACAATAAGTGCAGCTACGTGATACTCGAAGCTAAATTCGTGTTGAAGCTAGCGGGAGCTAGCAGCCCCTACTATTATTAAAATTCCGGTTAGACTAGTAAAGTTTTCTATCTAATGACTCCAGCAAACAAGTCAAATCTTGGCTTCGCCACGATCTCCCATCCTGAGCAAGCACAATGGCATCAGTGGAAAGGAAAAACTCCCTTTTAGAAGGAAGAAACCTCTAGCAGACCCAGGCTCAGGACAAGCGGTCATCTGCTTTGACCGGCAACTTATAATGTTTGCAGATCCACAACGCAGTCAGAAAAGACAGTTGCTCTAAAACTAACTAACTAAAACACAAAACTTAATCACAGAAAGGTAGAAATGTCCGCGTCCGATTCACACAGGTGCTGTACACAGGCTTGCGCCTGCCGCACTCTGCGTTCAAGAAAGGTAGAAAGGTTCAAAGAAAGGTAGAAATGTCCGCGTCCGCTTGTACAGGTGCTGTACACAGGCTTACGCCTGTCGCACTCTGCAATCGAGAAAGGTAGAAATGTCCAACAAGGCTCGGTGAAAAAAAAACAGCAGAAAGTAATAAAAAAGGCTTCAAAAAGCAAAAAGTACGAGGAGCAGCGGTAGCCAAGGTGTGCCCGCGTCCACTTCCTCCATAGGTGCTCAGTCACTGACAGGTGAGAGTAGTGTTGAAACTCTAGTCTCTGTGGTTTGCACTATGCCATCTATGCCATCTCAAAAAGAATCAAAGAGTTCTACAGTGAGAGTTGGAAAGAAGGGTCTTGAATGGGTAAGGATTCTATTCGGACTGACCAATGCGCCAGCTGCATTCCAGAGATGTATGGAAGGTATATTAGAAGGCATCAGGGATGAGTGCTGCGTACCTTATTTAGATGATATCCTCTGTTACTCACAAACATTTGAGGAACATGTGGATCATCTGAGGCAAGTTTTCAGCAGAATGAGACAACATGGCATTAAACTTCGACCAGCCAAATGTGAGTTTTTCAAGAGACAAATTCGTTATCTGGGACGAATGATTTCAGGAGAAGGCATCCAGATTGACCCAAAAGATTTGGAAGCTGTAATAGCTCTGAAGGAGAAGAAACCTCACACAGTTGGAGAAGTTCGGACATTGCTAGGTTTCCTTAGTTATTACCGATCCTTCATCCAAGATTTCTCACGACTGGCAAGACCTCTGTTTGAACTCCTTCAAAGCTCAGCCGACACAAGTATGACCAACAAGCCCCAGACTTCTAAGGGTCGAGGTTGTAAAATTAAAGAAAACACAGGTCAGCTTCCCTCTCGCACACCTGTGACATGGACGACTGAACATCAGACTGTGCTATCCAAACTTGTGGAGATGCTGATCAATCCACCCATCTTAGCCTATCCCGACTTTGATCGTCCGTTTGTTTTGCATACAGATGCATCAAATGAAGGGCTTGGAGCGGTTTTGTATCAGTCCCAAAACAACAAGCTACGTGTTATTGGCTACGGATCTAGGACCTTAACACCCGCTGAACGAAACTATCACTTGCATTCTAGTAAACTTGAGTTCCTCGCACTCAAGTGGGCAATTTGTGATAAGTTTCGAGACTATCTGTATTACGCACCAACTTTCACGGTCTATACAGATAACAATCCCCTGACTTATGTTTTGAGTTCTGCCAGGTTAAATGCTGTAGGTCATAGGTGGGTTGGGGAATTGGCTGACTTCCACTTTGATATCAAGTATAGACCGGGAAAGAGGAACGCTGATGCAGATATGTTGTCCAGATACCCAATAGGCCTTGAACAATATATGAAAGATCACACCGAGACAGTGTCACCTGAAGTAGTGTCTGCAGTGTGGCAAGGCAACAAAGCAACACAAAGCAATGATGTTCCCTGGATTGCTGCATTACAACTTGCTGATGAAAATGATGAGGCTAACTTACCTGATGGTGCCATGACCATTATGCCTGAAAACATCAGAGCAGCACAACAAGAAGATACAGCTATTAAAGAGATTGGGTCATTGAAACAAAGAAACTGGAGTCCAAATGAAAAAGATAAAAGAACTATGTGTACCGAAACAAGGAGACTGTTGTATGAGTGGAACAAGCTAGTCATGGAAAACGGACTACTTTTCCGGAAAACAGAACTAAACAAACAGCTAGTTCTCCCAGAAAAACTCAAACCACTAGTGTTGAAGAGCTTGCATGACGACATGGGCCATGTCGGTCCTGACAAGGTGATACATCTGGCTCGAGAACGCTTTTACTGGCCGAACATGCAACAAGACATTGAGGATTATGTGACAAAGAAATGTCAATGTATTAAACAAAAACATCCCAATGTCCCACAGAGAG
Source organism: Garcialebias charrua (assembly GCA_038048925.1). Taxonomy (NCBI): domain Eukaryota; kingdom Metazoa; phylum Chordata; class Actinopteri; order Cyprinodontiformes; family Rivulidae; genus Garcialebias; species Garcialebias charrua. Next base: position 7,513 of record JBBPBX010020402.1, on the reverse strand, counting down.
CTCCAATGGGATCCATCACAACTAGTGCGCCATTTGAGTTGGTCTCTATTGATTATTTGCATTTGGAGCCAAGCAAAGGGGGATACGAATATATCCTGGTTGTCGCTGACCATTTCACCCGCTTCGCACAAGCGTACCCAATGAGAAACAAATCCGGAAAGATGGCAGCTGAAGAGATATTCATCCATCCATCTTCTTCCGCTTATCCGGGGTCGGGTCGCGGGGGTAGCAGCCTAAGTAGGGAGGCCCAGACTTCCCTCTCCCCAGCCACTTGGAGCAGCTCCTCCGGGGGAATCCCAAGGCGTTCCCAGGCCAGCCGAGAAACATAGTCCCTCCAGCGCGTCCTGGGTCTTCCTCTGGGTCTCCTCCCGGTGGGACATGCCCGGAACACCTCACCAGGGAGGCGTCCAGGAGGCATCCTAACCAGATGCCCGAGCCACCTCAACTGGCTCCTCTCGATGTGGAGAAGCAGCGGCTCTACTCCGAGTCCCTCCCGGATGACTGAGCTTCTCACCCTATCTCTAAGGGAGAGTCCAGCCACCCTGCGGAGAAAACTCATTTCAGCCGCTTGTATCCGAGATCTTGTTCTTTCGGTCATAACCCAAAGCTCATGACCATAGATGAGGGTGGGAACGTAGATCGATCGGTAAATTGAGAGCTTTGCCTTTTGACTCAGCTCTCTCTTCACCACGACAGACCGGTACAGCGCCCGCTTCACTGCGGACGCTGCACCTATCCGCCTATCGATCTCACGCTCCAGTTTTCCCTCATTCGTGAACAAGATCCCGAGATACTTAAACTCCTCCACTTGGGGCAGGACCTCCTCCCCGACCCGGAGAGGGCATGCTACCCTTTTCCGGCTCAAGACCATGGCCTCGGATTTGGAGGAACTGATCCTCATCCCGGCCGCATCACACTCGGCTGCAAACCGCTCCAGTGAAAGTTGTAAATCACGAACTGATGAAGCCAGTAGGACCACATCATCTGCAAAAAACAGAGAAGCGATTCTAAGGCCACCAAAACGGATCCTCTCAACACCTTGGCTGCGCCTAGAAATTCTGTCCATAAAAGTTATGAACAGAATCGGTGACAAAGGGCAACCTTGGCGGAGTCCAACTCTCACCGGAAACGAGCCTGACTTACTGCCGGCAATGCGGACCAAGCTCTGACACCGGTCGTACAGGGACCTAACAGCCCTTATCAAAGGGCCTGGTACCCCATACTCCCGGAGTACCCCCCACAGAACCCCCCGAGGGACGCGGTCGAATGCCTTCTCCAAGTCCACAAAGCACATGTAAACTGGTTGGGCAAACTCCCACGCACCCTCCAGGACCCTGTTGAGGGTGTAGAGCTGGTCCAGTGTTCCACGACCAGGACGAAAACCACATTGCTCCTCCTGGATCCGAGGTTCGACTATCCGACGGACCCTCCTCTCCAGAACCCCTGAATAGACCTTACCAGGGAGGCTTAAGAGTGTGATCCCCCTATAGTTGGAACACACCCTACGGTCCCCCTTTTTGAATAGGGGAACCACCACCCCAGTCTGCCAATCCAAGGGAACTGCCCCCGATGTCCACGCGATATTGCAGAGTCGCGTAAGCCAACACAACCCCACAACATCCAGAGCCCTAAGGAACTCCGGGCGAATCTCATCCACCCCCGGAGCCTTGCCACCGCGGAGCTTTTTAACCACCTCGGCGACCTCAGCACCAGAGATCGGAGAACCCGACCCAAAGTCCCCAGGCTCTGCTTCCTCAGTGGAAGACGTGCCAGTAGGATTGAGGAGGTCTTCGAAGTATTCCGCCCACCGACTCACAACATCCCGAGTTGAGGTCAGATATTCCAAGATTTTATTCCTCGCTTTGGGTACCCAGAGAAACTACATCATGATCAGGGACGTGAGTTCGAGAATGGCTTATTCCAAAGATTACAACAACTCTCAGGGATTTCTCACTCACGCACCACTCCCTACCATCCGCAGTGCAATCCAGTGGAGCGACTGAACCGCACGCTTCTCCAGATGTTGCGTACCCTACAAGAGGAGAAAAAGAGTGACTGGAAAGATCATCTGCCACAAATAGTGCATGCCTATAATTGCACGAGGCACGAAGCAACAGGATACTCACCTTTCTTCCTATTGTATGGCAGGGCTCCACGTCTACCAGTCGATTTGCTCTTTGGCACCAGGAGAGAAACTGAAAACTACAACCATCAAACCTTTGTTAAAAAGTGGGCTGAAAGGATGCGTGTGGCGTACCAAATAGCTGCCAACAACAGTCAAAAGTCTTCAGCTAAAGGCAAAAAGCAATATGACAGACGTGTCAGAGGTGTCGCTCTTCAGGCAGGTGATAGAGTCCTGGTTAAAAACCTCTCAGAAAGGGGAGGTCCAGGTAAACTCCGCTCATACTGGGAGCAGGTGGTGTACCGTGTGATTGAAAGAGTGGGAGATGGACCCGTTTACAAAGTACAGCCAGAGAGGGGTAACAAAAGCATGCATGTGCTTCACAGAAATCTGCTGCTGCCTGTCACGATCTACCTCTGGAGGACAAACTTCCTGTGAGAGAACAAACAAAACAGAAAAGAAAGCGACAAACTGAAAGACTCACGTCTTTCAGTTTGTCGCTTTCTTTTCTGTTTCTGTGAGAATGAACCTGAAATGCATGACTCTGAAGAAGAAGAGTTTACTTACCACCATAACCTCCGGAGCAAAATCCCGTGTTATGGATTTGTAAACCCACAACAACTACGGCCTAACCAAACCCAAAATGAACAAGAACAGGTGGTGACAAGACAGAACCAAGAAAACCAAAATAATCTGCGTGCAACAGCTGAAGAGTTCTGTCCTTCTACAAGGGAAGCCACTGTCAGTGAAAGAAATACTGCTGAAACTGACGAAAGATCTGAAATGTGTGAAAGAGATCAGGATCAGTTGGAGATGGATGAAACCAGAGGGGAAAACAATGTACGGAGATCAGAGAGAAGAGGGAGACCAACAGAAAGACTAACATATGAGACACTTGGTCAGCCATCATACAGCTGTTGGAGTGCAGGTGTTAGCCCGTTGCTATTCAACCAACCCTTCACAATTCAGATTCAGATTCAGATTTAGTTTATTATCGCCATTGTCAATGAACAGGATTCACAGACTAGGAATTTGCTTCGGCATAACGGTGCATAAAATATAAAAACATAAGACACAAAAAACATAAACCATAAAACATCAATACAATCAATACAATATTCAGTGAACAAAAACTACTAAGAAACAGCGCAATTAGAGTGGTGCAATCAAAATACAGTGATACAGTGATTCCCAATCAAAATACAAAGAACAAATACAAAATACAGCGACCAAGGCAAGTTATGAGGTAGCATGGTTATGAGTGTTCAAGAGTCTGACAGCAGAGGGGAAGAAACTGTTTTTATGGCGGGAGGTTCTGGTCCCAATTGACCGAAGCCTCCTGCCTGAGGGGAGTGGTTCGAACAGACCGTATGCAGGGTGAGAAGGGTCAGCTGTGATCCGACCTGCTCGCCTCACAGTCCTGGAGACGTACAGGTCATGGAGAGATGGGAGACTACAGCCGATTACCTTCTCAGCAGAGCGCACAATGCGCTGCAGTCTGTGTCTGTCCCTGACAGTGGCCCCTGCGTACCACACTGTGATGGACGCGCTGAGAATGGACTCGATGATGGCCGTGTAGAACTGCACCATCAGCTTGGCCGGCAGCTTGGCCTTCCTCAGCTGTCGCAGGAAGTACATCCTCTGCTGAGCCTTTTTGATGAGGGAGCTGATGGTTGGCTCCCACTTGAGGTCCTGGGTGATGGTGGTGCCGAGGAACCGGTAGCAGTCCCCAATGATGATGGGGGTGTTGTTAAAGGTGATGGGGGGCAGAGGGGCTCTGTCTTTCCTGAAGTCCACAATCATCTCCACTGTCTTCTGGGCGTTGAGCTCCAGGTTGTTGTTGCTGCACCAGGTCACCAGCCGACCCACCTCTCTCCTGTACGCAGACTCATCATCATCCGAGATGAGCCCGATGAGGGTGGTGTCGTCCGCAAACTTAATAAGTTTTACGGAGTCATGGCTGGAGGTGCAGCAGTTGGTGTACAGGGAGAAGAGCAGAGGGGAAAGAACACATCCTTGTGGTGAACCTGTGCTTATGGTCTGAGTGTCCGAGACAGCTTTCCCCAGCCGCACGCGCTGACTCCGGTCTGTCAGGAAGTCAGTGATCCACCTGCAGGTGGCGTCAGGTACACCGAGCAGAGAGAGCTTGTCTTGGAGCAGAGCAGGAAGGATGGTCCACAAACAGGATCCTAGCATAGGTTCCTGGGGAGTCCAGATGCTGCAGGATGGAGAGGAGGGCCAGGTTTATGGCGTCATCTACAGACCTGTTAGCTCTGTAGGCGAACTGCAGAGGGTCAAGGAGGGGATTGCTGATAGACTTGAGGTGGGATAAAACCAGACGTTCAAAGGTTTTCATGACTACAGATGTGAGAGCCACAGGTCTGTAGTCGTTCAGTCCTGTGATGCGTGGCTTCTTGGGGACAGGGACGATGATGGAGGACTTGAAACAGGCTGGTACATGACATGACTCCAGGGAAGAGTTGAAGATTCCTGTAAATACAGGTGCTAACTCATTAGCACACTTCCTCAGGGTGGAGGGAGTCACATGATCTGGGCCTGCAGATTTGTGTGTGTTCAACCCTTTGAACAGCCTGTTCACCTCCCCCTCTGTAGCTGTGAAAGCAGGGGGTGGGGGGATCTCCAAGGTGGTTAAACACTGAGTGGTGTGGGGGGTAGAGGAATGTGAGTCCTTTGTTTCAAAGCGTGAATAGAAGTTGTTGAGGTCATTAGCCAGTTTGATGTCATCTGTGGAGTGAGGCGATCTGGGCTTATAATTTGTGATCTCTTTCAAGCCCCTCCAAACTGTGGCAGTCATTTGCAGAGAATTGCTCTTCCAGGCGTTTGTTGTACCTAGTTTTAGCCTTTGACAACTCCCTGCTAAATCCATACTTTGCATGAGTACTGAATCCATTGTTGATGTGATCTCCTGGAACGTAAGAGGCCTTAGGAAACTGATCAAACTCAAAAAAGTAATGAATAGACTTAAACAATATCAGCCCAAAGTGGTTTTTTTACAAGAAACACACTTACTTGCGAACGAAATTGTTAAACTAAGAAGAAGATGGCCAGGTCAAGTTTTTTCAAGCTCATTTTCTCCACATGCCAGGGGAGTAGCAATTTTGATTCATAAATCTTTACCTATTGGTATAAAAAAAGTTATCACAGACCCTGCGGGGAGATTCATAATAATCCAAGCCTCACTGATGAACCAAAACTTTGTTTTGGTTAACCTATATGGTCCCAATGTAGACGATCCTGATTTTTATAATAATTTGTTTCTTTCTATTGCAGCTTTGCATGGGGATGTAGTCTGTGCTGGAGACTTTAACTGTACTTTAGACCCGAATCTTGATAGATCATCAGGATTAGATTCAACACACCTTAAAAGTAGACGGGTTATACAACATTTTATGGCTGAACTTAACTTAAGAGACATATGGAGAATCCAGAATCCAACTAAGAGAGAATATTCGTGCCATTCAACTACCCATAATAGCTATAGCCGTATTGATTATTTTTTAATTTCAAATTCTTTAGTTGCGAGAATTAAAGATTGTGCATATAATAGCATATTAATCTCCGACCATTCATTATGCATACTTAAATTTTCACCATCAACTGTAATTAGACGTAATCCTATCTGGCGTTTAAAACCACACTGGTTACAAATGCCTAAATTTCTGAAATACATTGAAAAAAATATTGATATGGTAAATGGATGGTAAATGGAGCTTATTTATATAGTGCTTTCCAGCCCCCTGTGAGGAGCCCCAAAGCGCTTTACAATACCAGCCATCCACCCATTCATTCACACATTCATACACCGGTAGTGGTAGCCTGCCTTGCAAGGCGCCATCCAGACCTACCGGGAGCAACTCGGGGTTAAGTGTCTTGCCCAGGGACACAACGACACATGGCGGGCGGATGCGGGATTCGAACCTCCAACCTTCTGATCAGGGGTCGACTGCCATTACCATTACACCACGGCCACCGATCACCGATTGATGATTACTTTGACTTTAATAAATCTGAGACTACAGCAACTATCAGATGGGAAGCATTCAAGGCTTTTATACGAGGTCAAATGATGAGCTACACAAAAAACGAAGTTAATAAAACTCTCATGGAGATGGTAAAACTTGAAGAACAAATAAAAGAGACCGAGCTCGAGATAAATCTAAAAGGTTCTAAAGAAAAACAAAAAGAATTGCTAATATTGAGGGCAAAATATGATGAACTATCAACAAATAAAGCTACATCAGAGATATTCAGATTGAAACAATCCTACTACGATCGGGGAGAGAGGGCAGGGAAACTTCTAGCCTGGCGCATAAAGGCTATACAGAATGAGAGGGCAATAAATGAAATTACAACTGGAAATGATAATACTAGCGATCCTCAAAAAATTAACGATCTTTTTAAAGATTATTACTCAAAATTATATACGTCTAAAGGACACATACCACAAGAATCGTTAAATACCTTTCTCAATTCAATAAACACTCCCACACTTAGTGAAACAGCTAAATTAGAACTGGATATACCAATAACTATAGAGGAACTCTCAAATGCAATAGATAAACTAAATTCAGGAAAGGCACCCGGCCCAGATGGGATTCCTATGGACTTGTATAAAATATTTAAAAACAAATTATTACAGCCCCTCCATAATATGATAGCGGAAAGCTATAACTTTAAAGAATTACCTCCCTCATTGAGAAACGCGATCATAACAGTCTTACCTAAACCCGGGAAACCTCACACTAGATGCGAATCTTTCCGACCAATCTCTCTTATAAACTCTGATGCCAAAATAATATCCAAAGTACTAGCAATTAGGCTTGAGAAATTTTTACCGTATCTTTCTAATCCTGATCAGAATGGTTTTATTAAAGGGAGGCAAGCCCATCACGGTATCCGTCGCGTACTAAATATAATTCATGAAAATTATGAACATCCCGATACAGCTTTACTCTCACTCGATGCGGAAAAAGCATTCGATAGAGTAGAACATAATTACCTCTATAGAGTTCTTTCTCAATTTGGCATGGGAAGTTATTTCATAAATTGGATTAAAATAATTTATAACAAGCCCAACGCCTCAGTTATAACTAATAATATAATATCCAAACCATTTAATCTAGCTAGGGGCACGCGTCAAGGATGTCCTCTCTCGCCCCTGCTCTTTATCCTAGCAATTGAGCCATTAGCTATTGCCATAAGGAATAATCAAAATATACACGGTATCAAAATTAAAAATATTGAATCTAAAATTGGACTCTTTGCCGACGACATTATTTTAATGTTGTCTAAGCTGAATTGCTCAATTCCCCAACTACTCAAGATTATCAATGAGTTTGGATATATTTCCGGTTATAAACTTAACGAAAT
>JBBPBX010020401.1:0-43416 GCA_038048925.1 Garcialebias charrua | reverse complement strand
GGTCTATAAATTAATATAACATTCATCAGGAGTGGGGCTTTGAAGCTGAAAGCCAGACATTCAAAAGAGGAAAAGTCCTGAGAAGACAGATGAGACAATTTCAAATTACTGCGGTAGATTACAGCCAGACCACCACCGCGGCCAGTGCTGCGGGCTCTCTGCAGATAACTGTATCCAGAGGGACAAGCTTCATTCAGAGAACTGAACACGTTTGGTTGGTGCCACGTCTCTGTAAGACACATGAGGTCCAAGTTCTTCTCCAGAATGTGATCATGAATTAAACATGACTTGTTGGAAAGAGACTGCACATTGAAAAGTTCTAATTTAATACCAGTTGGAATAGGAGCTTTTTGAACCGGTTTAAGCAGACTGAAATCCACTCCACGTTTTCCTCGCCACTTCGTGCGCAGAGGACTACAAAGGCCTACAGACGCAGCGTTCTGATGACGCCATCGAGGTGCGACACGTCTTTCAGCCCAGACAGCACTAATCGAATCCGAGTTCGCTTGAGAATAAACGGTTTTCCTTCGAGAGCTTCTATGGATGTAACGAGGTCTACGCAGAAGTCCCAGTTGTTTGATGGTGGAAATAGAAAGAGGAATGGAGCAGTTGTTAAGTTCAAACAACTGCGAAGCGGAATACGTCAACATCCACGAGCCGGTGGGGGCTAGCACAGAGCTAGCCGCTAGCAGCAGGCCCACGGCTCCGAGAAAGATATACAAGAAGCAGAGAGAGGTAACTCGAACGAGCATTACCTTGAAGGAGTACAGGAGAGAGTCCAGAACAGTCCAGAGGACACAGGAAGTTGAGAGAGGCAGCAGGTAAGCGAACAATAAGTGCAGCTACGTGGTTCTCGAAGCTAAATTCGTGTTGAAGCTAGCGGGAGCTAGCAGCCCCTACTATTAAAATTCCGGTTAGACTAGGAAAGTTTTCTAACTAATGAATCAAGCAAACAAGTCAAATCTTGGCTTCGCCACGATCTCCCATCCTGAGCAAGCACAATGGCATCAGTGGAAAGGAAAAACTCCCTTTTAGAAGGAAGAAACCTTTAGCAGACCCAGGCTCAGGACAAGCGGTCATCTGCTTTGACCGGCAACTTATAATGTTTGCAGATCCACAACGCAGTCAGAAAAGACAGTTGCTCTAAAACTAACTAACTAAAACACAAAACTTAATCACAGAAAGGTAGAAATGTCCGCATCCGTTTACACAGGTGCTGTACACAGGCTTGCGCCTGCCGCACTCTGCGTTCAAGAAAGGTAGAAAAGTTCAAAGAAAGGTAGAAAGGTTCAAAGAAAGGTAGAAATGTCCGCGTCGGCTCGTACAGGTGCTGTACACAGGCTTACGCCTGTCGCACTCTGCAATCAAGAAAGGTAGAAATGTCCAACAAGGCTCGGTGAAAAAAACAGCAGAAAGTAATAAAAAAGGCTTCAAAAAGCAAAAAGTACGAGGAGCAGCGGCAGCCAAGGTGTGTCCGCGTCCACTTCCTCCACAGGTGCTCAGTCACTGACAGGTGCTCAGTCACTGACAGGTGCTCAGTCACTGACAGGTGCTCAGTCACTGACAGGTGCTCAGTCACTGACAGGTGCTCAGTCACTGACAGGTGCTCAGGAGTATAACTTGTTAGCTGCCTTAATGTTGGTATGAGACTAGTTTATAGTTTATTTATTTACTTGATGGAGCCGAAGAGGTAGCGATTAGCGAAAAGTTCGGCGGAGCGTTTTGCAGACGGACCACTCTGTACTTCCGGTCAGATACGAAGCGAAAATAATCTGGTGGAGCGCGTCAAAGACGGGACACTATTTTACTTCTCCACCCTCCTTTGCATGATAGAAAATTATTGCAAGTGCTGCACTGACCTGACTGATCATTTTATTAATTAGTACGCTTTCGATCCCGGAGGCACACTTCCGGTGGATTCTTCTTCGTTGGTTTTCGGCGGCGGCTACTTCCGGTCGGCTAACTAAACTAGCATCGAACATTGGAATCGCAAATTAATATTTTGAACGATTTCGGGAAAACCGGACAGTTAGTCCCGGTTCCGAACGATTCTCGATGCCCAACCCTATTCACGAGTCTCAAATGGCGAGTCCGAGTCGAGTTGGAAGTCTTTTGAATGCAAGTCCGAGTCGAGTCTAAAGTCTCTGTTTTTGCGACTTAAGTGCGACTCGAGTCCGAGTCCCAAACTCGAGTCCCCATCTCTGGTAGCAACCCCTGAGAAACTCAGTTTCTTTATTTGTACCACATGTGGTGGAATGAAATTGTGTACACAGGGTCCCAGTTACATCCAACGAAAGTAAAAATTGTAAAGAAAAACAGTACCGTATTTTTCACACTATAAGGTGCACTTAAAATCATTTAATTTTCTTAAAAATTGACCGTGAGCCTTATAATCTGGTGCACCTTATGTATGAATTCTTGTTGAGCTTATGGGCCTCAAACTGGTTTTATGTGGTTCAGTGGTGGGAAACGCTAATCAAAAAATTAGTTCCACAATTTCTAAAACGCTTATTAATTTTTTTAGGTCCACAATTTCAAAAGCACAAATGTCTTATGAAAATTAGGGGAAGCTAATCTAATCCGCTATTTATATTCGACAATTGGTAGCCGGCAGCGTTATGAAATATTTGCACTACACTGCCAACTGAAAAGTAACTAAAATGATCCTAAAAGGATGAAATTACAAAAATCAAAGGATTTATTTAATACTTTACGTACATATATTCTATTCGGCCACAAAATTAACAAAAAAGAGAATGATCTTTTAATCCCTAAGACCACTTTTAAATCTCAAATACACGGGCGTTTCGCCACCGCATTTCTACATAAAAGTAACCAAAATACATAAAACTAACGACTCACCGTCGAGTGGTGGACACAAAACACACAATAAAATCCTCCGGCCGCGTTAATTTGGCTTGAAACAGCGGGGTTCTCTGCGGATTTATCCAAGTAACCCAGCACAACCAGCTAGCCACAGAGTTAGCGTCCAGTTCACCTCTGACCCGGAAGATGTCAAGATTCTATAGGTAGTCAACAGATTTAATGAAAAGTAACCAAAATACATAAAACTAACGACTCGTTGTCGAGTGATGGACACAAAACACACAATAAAATCCTCCGGCCGCGTTAATTTGGCTTGAAACAGCGGAGTTCTCTGCGGATTTATCCAAGTAACCTAGCACAACCAGCTAGCCACAGAGTTAGCGTCCAGTTCCCCTCTGACCCGAAAGATGTCAAGATTCTATAGGTAGTCAACAGATTTAATGAAAAGTAACCAAAATACATAAAACTAACGACTCACCATCGAGTGGTGGACACAAAACACACAATAAAATCCTCCGGCCGCGTTAATTTGGCTTGAAACAGCGGGGTTCTCTGCGGATTTATCCAAGTAACCCAGCTAGCCATAAACGTTAGCATAGATAATTAGTTATTAGCGGTACTGCATTGTAAATAAAAATAGCACAAATCCGCTTATGAATTATAAGTTAGTCACTCCGCTGTTACGCTTACAAAAATGTTAGGTCCGCTGTAAGCGGATTAGCGCATTAGCGGTCCCTGGCGTTCATATGCCCACCTTTGATGTGGTTATTGTGAATGAGTTGAATAAAGTTTGACTAAACTGACTTTTGTTTTGCTTAATGCACCTTAAAATCCAGTGCGCTTTATAGTCCAAAAAATATGGTAATAAGATCTAAGATATGAACTAAGAACTACACTAATACACTAAGCATTAGTAGTACAAAACGATACGCCGAACAACAGCAGCACAAACATGGGTCTATGTGAGCAGATGAGGACGAACGAACACAACAGCGTGAAATAAATCAGCAGCATTAGATCAGCAACATGGATAGTCAGCAGCAGCGCATAACAACAGTCAAGTTGTGTTAGTGATTTTGTTTTTTGTTTTTTCAGGAAGGGAGCAGCTGAAAGAAAAATAGAAAGTTTAAATCCTTTAAGTTTTTTTCTGACCTTCTTGATTTGATTAGTAAAAAACATAATAATAATAATAATAATAATAATAATGATATTAATAATAAAGGGTTAAATAAGCATTACAACTGCATTATTTTTAATGAAAAGCATGTGAATTACTACGTGTAATGACTTAAACACAGCGAGCCTGACGCACAAACACAACACTTTTATCACTTTTACTTTTGTTTTCCAATGTGGGTCTGAACTGCTGATCTTCATAATGTATCTTCTGCATTTTACAAGTGTTGTTCACATATTTTCCAAACACACAGCCTTTTTTAAATAAAACTGGCATCTCTTAAAAGATTGCAGCATTTTGCTTCTGACAGGACGGTAACTAAAACCTTTGATGTAATCCAGTTGTGGAAGAACATTTCACTTCCTTTCAAAGCGCCCGTGTTCTGCACTAACACTGATATTCATTCTCAATAATTTAATTTGCTCCCAGGAGATGTTGGTAGAGAAATGATCTACAATGTGGCTCGTATTGGGAATAGCACTTAGACCTCATCCTAGATATTGTTTGGTGCATAGTCAATATAGTGGCAGCTCTATCTCTGTGATTGATAAGGTCTTCGGCATTGACTCCAGCTTTCCATTAGAGGAAAATACTTCTCTCTGATTTATGGTGTCATGCAAGCTGCTCGTTTCCTCATAATCCTTTGGTTTTTAACCATGTTTACAGCTACAGCCCACCTCTTCCCTGTTGAGAAGTACCTTTCAGTCATCAAAAGTCAGGTGTTGCCATGCACCAAGGAGGGACATTTGGATTTGAAAACTTTTTTTTTGTTCTTGTTTATGTAATAGCTAAGTGTGCCTCGCGGTGTCGGGTGGCTTTGTGTGATCGTGGGCTGCACATTCTGCTTGGCAGACACAAAGGACACCAGTGAACAGCTGTTACTGAAGGAATGGGTGTTCCCAGCAAAGCAGGCAGAGCTACCTGAGTTACAATGTGTGTGTGTTTGTGTGCATGAATTTCTATTCAGACATTTAACAGCCGAGAGGCCATATGGACACTCAAATGTAATTTTTCCTCAGAAAAGAGAAATTCTTGCTGTCATCAGCTATTTCTGTATCAACTTCAGCTGACTGAACCAGCTTTCAACATCACAAAAAAAAAAGATTGTCAGCAAAACATGTAGTTCAAAAATATATATTTTAAAGAATGCTCAAGTTTTTAAAGCAGATTTTTTTATTTAATAACTTTTTAAAACATCCCATTGTTTTCTCTCATGCATATATGCAATTATCCAGTGTCTTTAACTGATCTCTCGTCCAAAAGGAGAAAAAAAAACAGCACCAAGTTATTTGTAGAGTGAAACCTGTACACATGGGGGAGTGAAGCTAGCCAGAAATAGTAAATGTCGTTTAGGGCGCTGGTGTATGTTTTCTATTGACATTTCCAATTCATTGTGCACACTTCTGAATGTGAATAATGTGCAGTGATGCCGGATTTATACTCCCTGGGAGAGGAAACTATACTCCCTGGTGCAGACAGGATTAATATGGAAAAGGAAGCTAAACTAATTAAATGTTTTGGTTCAGTGGTTGTGTTGTGGCCAAAGTGCTACGAATACTTGATTTATGGCAGAAGTCAATTAAAGATGAGGTCCTTGACCAAAAAACTCTTAAGCTATATATCCTGATTCATGCTCAATTTTCCAAGTAGAAAAATCTAAGATCTTGAATCAGGTCCTCTGGAAAGTTTCTTTTTGTTGAAACGATTCGTCTTTCATCCAGAAGACTTTATCAGTCCAAGGAGCTTAAACAAACTCAGTCTTATAAATAGCACCTTCTCAGGTGAACATGTTATTTATGAGACTGAGTTACAAGGGTGCAACAGGTCCAAGTGGGACTGTCACTAACCCTAGATTAAAGGTTGATGATCCATCCGTCCATCCATTATCTTTACCCACTTCTTCCTTTTTTCATGTCGCAGGGGGTCGCTGGTGCCCATGTCCAGCAGTCACTGTGCGAGAGGCGGGGTACACACTGGACAGGTTTCCAGTCCATAACAGGGACACATAGAGACAAACGAGACAATCATTCACTCTCACTCCCACCTAGGGACAATTTAGAGTTACCAATCAGCCTAATATGCATGTTTTTGGTCTGTGGGAGGAAACTTGAGTACCCGGAGAAAACCCAGGCATGCACAGAGAGAATGGTAAATGGTCTGTACTTACAGTATATAGCGCCTTTCTATCTTATCGAGATACTCAAAGCACTTTACAACACAATCTGTGCCCTCATTTACCCATTCATACAGCACTTTACTAGATCTATACAAAGAGTAGTCAGCACTTTATCACATCCACACACAGATGGGACACACATAAGAGACAATGAGGGGTTTAATGTCTTGCCCAGGGACACTTCGGCATGTGGCTGCTGGTGGAATTAAACACCCAACTCTCGCATTAGACGACGACTGCTCTGACCACTCAGCCATAGCTACCCATGACCATGCAAACTCCACCCAGAAAGGTCCCCGGATGGGATTTGAACCGGGGCGACACGCTTGCCGAGAGGCGGCAGCTCTACCACCACCGTGCTGATCGGGTTGATGACACACACACACACACAAAAAAAACAAAAAACAATAGACTAAATAAAAATCAAGGCTGTTGCATGATTAAGTGATGGAGCAGTGCTGTGAGTACATGTTGTGATCATGGTACAAAAACGTAGGCCTGAAACCTGTTCTGCTGTTCTTCACCTGGCTGAGGTTGTCATCAGTTACAGGATCCATCAGTTTTATTAAAACTGTTTGAGCTTGATGGACTACAGTACAGTACACAATTCATTATGTTGCAGAGTGAAAGCTTGAGTGAAGTTAGCACTCACCATTTTGCATGGAACACACGTCAAACTTACATTATACTCGGTTATTTGTTGTCTCCTTAGTAATGTTGGCTAGGACAAGATCTGGCACAAAGATAAAACTGCTTAGTTTTAGGGCCGACTGTTTTAGAGTCCTGGTTGAAGGAAATTACCTTAAAGTTTTGGATTAAAATGTGACATCACTTTAGAACAGTGGTCCCCAAACTAAGGCCCGCGGGCCGGATCCGGCCCTCCTCCACATTTGGTCCGGCCCCCAGAACAATACCAGAGAGCATTTCAATTTTTTTTCATATGTGTATTTGTATTTGATATTAATAAAGTTGGACTTTTGCAATAAAATGTTCCTTAGTTATGAACTATTTTGAACTGTTGTTCCACATTTAATTTATTGTGTCAGCGTTTGGGGAAAAACGCTGACACATCCAAAACGTGACATTCTGTTCCACCCTTCTGTGGTCTGTGCCCCTATCTGGCAACCCCCTGAAAAAAATCCTAAACCCGCCCCTCTCAAAGACAGAACGGAATAATGGCGAAAAGATTAGGTAAGAGAAAATTTGATTCAGAATGCAGGGCATTTATGCTGCAGTGGACAAACTATTATTTTTTGGTTCAATGCAAAGAAAAGGCCGTCTCATCTGTAAAGAGGCGGTGGCGGTATTCAAAGAATACAATCTGCGGCGACACCATGAGTCCCGTCACAAAGACAAGTATGATAGCTTGCAAGGCCAAATGCGAGCAGACAAACTCTCACAGCTAAAAAGTGGACTGTTAGCTCAGCAGAATACATTTGTACGCCAAGCTCAGCTGAACCAGTCATCTGTTTGGGCCAGCTTTTGGGTTGCTCAACTGATAGCAGATATCTGTGAAGAACCCAGAGAGGGTTATTTGGTTATTTTTTATTTTATTAATAGTGTTATTATTTATTTTATTAATAGTGTTATTATTCATATCCTGTCTTTTGTGCTGTGAAGAACCCAGAGAGGGTTATTTGATTGTGCTTTCTGGAAAACAATACATTTTTACATTTAGGCACTCCTGCAATCGTCAGACTTTTTCCTGTTACAAACTGACTCTGGCCCCCCACCAGAGAAGGGAAATGTTATGTGGCCCTCACAGGAAAAAGTTTGGGGACCCCTGCTTTAGAAGATATGCGATTTTATTCATAGGCTGACACTTCTTGTCAGACAGCAATGTTTGAAGCCTTTATTAGCTGTATAACATGTTTTGGGGATTTTTTGCATTTTTTTTTACCTCTCTAAATATTTGTCACTAACCTTGCTTGTATGAATCTTACCATTGTCTGTTTGTTTTATGTGGGTGGAAGATGCAACGCTTACTTTGTAATGAGAGTGAGTTTCACACTCTGACGGCTTCAGTGTGTTGAAATTGTGAGAAAGGCCAACTTCAATTTATTTTTCCTGCATAGTGTAATGTACACTGTGAATTAATTATAATGTGGAGCTTTCTATAACATGTGACTGCAACAATTCATAGCTTATTTCTATTTTACGTTTGGACTTTTTTATTCTGGGTGGCATGGTGGCTCAGTTCGTAGATCTGTTGCCTCTCAGCGAAAATGTTGCTGGATCAAATCCCAGATATGAGTCTTTCTGGGTGGACTTTACATGGTCTCTCCGTGCATGCGTGGCTTTTCTCCGGGTACTCCGGTTTCCTCCCCCCAAACATCCATGTTAGGCAGATTGGTAACTCTAAATTACCATACCATACCATACAATACCATTTTATGTATTGAGCACTTAAAACAGTGACAAGGGCAACCAAAATGCTGTACAAACAGCAAAACAGGCAACACACAAAATGAAGTAAAATCAGAATATAGACATAAAAATGTTGCAGATAATAAATATAACGACAAACCTGTGTGAAGCAAACAGGTTCAAACTCAGATCATCTGGTGATGAAAGCCACAGAGTACTGTAGTGTTAAGTTTTTTATGTGATTTGAAAACCGAGAGGGAGGGAGCCTATCTGACAAGCAGCAGTAACTTGTTCCAAAGTATTGGGCCTGCTACAGAGAAGGCCCTGTCACCTCTGCACTTAAGACGAGTTCCTGGAACTGTCAGAAGTAACTGGTCCGCTGACCTCAGAGCACGTGGTGGGACATACGGCTGTAGCAAATCAGAGAGATAGGCGGGGGCGAGACTGTTCAGCAATTTGTTGACATATAGGATAATTTTGAACTGAATTCGAAGGTGAACCGGTAGCCAGTGCTGGGAGGCCAAAACTGGTGAAATGTGCTCTCTTTTGCCTGTGCTGGTTAAAATTCAGGCTGCTGCGTTCTGGACCAGTTGTAGTTGTGCAATGGTGGTCTGACTGATACCAAACAGGAGTGAATTGCAATAATCAAGCCTAGATGTTATAAATGCTTGTATTACTGTCTCAAGGTTATTTTTGGACAATTTGGGCTTCAGCTTAGACAGTCGCATCAGCTGGAAAAAACAGGATTTAACATGACTGTTGAGTTTCATGGAAGGATCCATTATCACTCCCAGATTTGTGACTTTTTGTTTTTCTGACAGGGCTAGAGCAGAAAGGTCGATGCAGTGGTTCGTGATTGTGTCATTGGGAGGGAACAACATGACTTCAGACTTCTTTTCATTGAAACTTAAGAAATTTAAAGCCATCCAGTCCCTGATGTCAGCCAGGCAGTTGAGCAGAGGTTGAATAGAGCATGTACCATTGTGTCTTAGGGGGAAGTAAATTTGACAGTCATTGGTGTAGAAGTGGAAAGGTATGTTGTGTTTCTGGAAAATAGCACCAAGTGGTAGCAGGTACAAAGAGAATAGGAGAGGACCCAGGATGGACCCCTGTGGAACCCACCATTTGAGCGCTGCTGCTGCAGAACTAAAATCTTTGATGGAAACACAAAAGGATCTGTCAGCGAGGTAGGATCTGAACCAATTGAGGGCTGACCCTGTGATGCCCACCCACTGCTCCAACCTAGCAATGAGGATCTCATGGTCGATGGTGTCAAAAGTGGATGTAAGGTCCAATAGGAAAAGCAGCACAGAATCACCAGTGTCTGTGGATGAGAAGATGTCATTAAAAACCTTCAGTTTCAGTGCTGTGGAGAGGTTTAAAGCCAGATTGGAATAACTCAAGAACAGTGTGATCCTCCAGGAAGCACTTCAACTGGGACTCAACTATTTTTTCCAGAAGTTTAGAAACAAATGGGAGTCTGGAGACAGCCCTGAAGTTGGATACGACTGAGGGGTCAAGTTTTTTTTTTTTCAGGAGAGGTTGATTGTCCTTAGGTGTGAGTGAGAGAGTGAATGGTTGTTTGTCTCGTTTGTCTCTGTGATGGACTGGAGACCTGTCCAGGGTGTCCCCCACCTCTCACACAGTGACTGCTGGACATGGGCACCAGTGAAACCCCTGACCCGAAAAGGAAGAAGTGAGTAAAGATAATAGATGGATTGATGGAAACAAGTTGAATTTTGAGCCAAACACTACTATATCATCATAAGTTTGCCATCAAATCATCTCCAATTAAATTTAGCAACACAGTTGATGAGACAGAATGTTCTCTCAAATCTTTGACAATGCTACATGTGTTTTTAAATATTTAATTTTCTGTAACATTTTCCTAATAATTTAATATTTTATTTAATAGCACAGCAAGACACAGTGGTGGGATGTAACTAAGTACAAGTACTTCAGTGCTGTACTTAAGTAGATTTTTCATGTAACAGCACTTTACTTAAAGACCGTGTAAAGTGAATTTCAATATTTTCTTCAATAAACATTATAAATATCATAATTGTAATCTTGTAAATGAGTAAAAAGTCTCAAAATTGTAGCTCAATTAATTTTGGAGTTATAGATCAAACTTTGTTTAAAGATATGTCTGCTTCAGGATTTTTTAGGCGTGGTTTAAATGTGACCGCGTTTCGTCACGCGGTCTAAAGCCCCACCCCCTGCAGCTCCAGCCGTATAAATTAGTTCTTCGCATCGGTGGAGCCATTCACTCGCGAATCGCAGATAGCATCAGATAGCAATAGCATAGATATTTTGTTCATTGTTAGCTAGCTAATCAATTATGCCTCGTTCCTGCATCTTCCCTGGATGTCGCAATGGTCAGGGCACCCGCTTGGTGACTTTATTTTATTTATTTTATTTACTTGATTTCTGCTGTTGTCAGCCGCGGACACACAGAGTGGACACACCGTCCCCCGCGCGCAGCCACTGACACACAGAGTGGACCTCACATCCCCCGCGCGCAGCCACTGACACATAGAGTGGACCTCACGTCCCCCGCGCACAGCCACTGACACAGAGTGGACACACCGTCCCCGCGCGCAGCCACTGACACACAGAGTGGACCTCACGTCCCCCGCGCGCAGCCACTGACACACAGAGTGGACCTCACGTCCCCCGCGCACAGCTGCTGTTATGTATCTGTGTGATTTCACATTGTGTGCTCACATTCTAAGAAAATAAAAAGTTTGACGAATATTTGAGTAGGGCTGGAGAACTCCTATTAGGCTGCCAGCCTTCGCGAACATCTCCAGGGGGCAGGACACGGGGGTAGTACTGCGCTGAAACCACGCCCACGCGCTAACACGCCCCCAGCATTTCAGACCAGGACACAATTATGTTTTTTCATTATTTTTGAGACTTAATTTTATAAGGAAAACAATGTTTTTAATCAATCAGATTTATATGGGTGATTAATAACACATATTTATGCCGTGTGACAAACTCAAAACACACATTTCATTTCACTTTACACGGTCTTTAAGTAGAGCTAAACGTGGGTACTTTTTTTTTTAACTTTATCTTTATTTATTTTTTAACAACGCAGTTAACACTAGGAATACCAAACACATGTACTTGTACATATTTTACATATAGCTCCCATGGGAGACTGTAAAATGACAGATTGAGGAATTTGCATTCCATTAGGTGTGTGTGACCCCTGGGGCTGAAGTCTTTTGTGTGCTCAAAACATCCCCCCAGTAGCCAAAACAAAACATCTCCCCATATTCCAACAACAACATTCCTTCTGCAGGTTCAAAGTGCAGCTTTTTACAACACAGACCAAACTTTTGGAGATGTTGATGACTCTTTGCAAATGTCAACGCTAGAAACTTCAGTTTATTTTATAGATATACGTTTTATACTTTTTATACTACTATGCAAAAACTCAAGACAGTATTACACTTTTATTATTTCATTTTATGCTTATGTTCATTGGGTGTTTGGTGTTTTAGGGGTGTTTGGTGTTTCAGTGTTGGTGTAAATTTTCATACTTTTATACTATTATGAAAAAACTCAGGACAGTGTTACACTTTTTTACTATTTTACTATTTTATGCTTATGTTTATTAAATGTTTTAGTGTTTAGTGTTTAGATGGTTACTGTTGCACCGAGGGACTGAGAGAAACGCAATTTCGGTCCTGTGTATGTCCTGTACATACAGGTAGTCCCCGATTTACGAGCGAGATCCGTTACAACGAGGCGCTCGTAAACTGGAAATCTCGTAATTTGGAACGGCCGCCACGCTTCTCGTAAGTCCGGAATTTCGCTCGTAAATTGGAACGGTTTTGCTAGCGCGACTACGAACACTCGTTTTTCATCGAAAAACTGCTTATGAGTGCATAAAAATGATCGGAAACGTGTGTCCACATGTTTAGCTAACGAACTGTGGTGAAAAAACACAGGAAAACTCAGTATTTTTTGCGTTTTTTCCAATAATTCGCCAGCTCGTAAGTCCGGAACCTCGTAGATCAGAGCGCTCGTAAATCGAGGACTACCTGTATTGTATTTCTGACAATAAAGTTGACTTTGACTTTGACTTTGACTGCCTCTAAGCGAGCAGGTCCCCGGTTCAAATCCTGGTCCGGGGGCCTTTCTGGGTGGAGTTTGCATGTTCTCTCCGTGCATGCGTGGGTTTTCTCCGGGTGCTCCGGTTTCCTCCCACAGTCCAAAAACATGCATGTTAGGCTGATTGTTAACTCTAAATTGACCCTAGGTGTGAGTGAGACAGGTCCCTCTTGTAAATGAGTCCCCGTGGCTCAACGAGTCCAGCCTGTATAAATAAAGGTTGAATGAATGAATGAACAAACTGATATGGAGAGAACACAAATTCTGTAAGAATAAAAATACTAAATCTATTACAGTACTGTACAAAGTCAGAGACCCATTGAATGATAAAGCTCTGTATTTGTTGTATAACACAATCATTTTTCCACACTCAAAAGTATGAATGTTTACATGAAAACTGGAGTGAAAAATCTTTATTCAATTTTATTTCACTCAGCATGTAGCTTGCAGATAGGCAGATAGGCAGCCGTGGCATAGTAGTAATGGCACTCGTCCACCGATCGGAAGGTTGGAGGTTCGAATCCCGTTTCCCCACACCATGTGTCGTTGTGTCCCTGGGCAAGACACTTAACCCCGAGTTTCTCCCGGTAGGACTGGATGGCGCCTTGCATGGCAGTCTGCCGCTACCGGTGTATGAATATGTATGAATGGTTGGATGGTTGGTATTGTAAAGCGCTTTGGGGCCCCTCATAGGGGGCTGGAAAGCGCTATATAAATAAGCTCCATTTACCATTTGTCCTTCGTCCAGGAAGGACAAAGATGCCTTCCTGACAAAACCGCCGTTCACATAAAGCGCATGTGTCTCCGCGGAGAAACTTATGAACCGACACGGTCCATAGCAGGGTTTCCAGGCCGAAGGCCTGTAAGTCGATGTCCTCGTAAGTCGGGGACCACCTGTACAATCCCGCCGCCTTCAGATAAAAGTGACCAATGCAATCCCGCCTTGACCATGGAATAGGTGATATTTAGTATTTTTATTCTTACAGAATTTGTGTTCTCTCCATATCAGTTTGTTCATTCATTCATTCAACCTTTATTTATACAGGCTGGACTCGTTGAGCCACGGGGACTCATTTACAAGAGGGACCTGTCTCACTCACACCTAGGGTCAATTTAGAGTTAACAATCAGCCTAACATGCATGTTTTTGGACTGTGGGAGGAAACCGGAGCACCCGGAGAAAACCCACGCATGCACGGAGAGAACATGCAAACTCCACCCAGAAAGGCCCCCGGACCAGGATTTGAACCGGGGACCTGCTCGCTTAGAGGCAGTCAAAGTCAACTTTATTGTCAGAACTGCAATATGTACAGGACATACACAGGACCGAAATTGCGTTTCTCTCAGTCCCTCGGTGCAACAGTAACCATCTAAACACTAAACACTAAAACATTTAATAAACATAAGCATAAAATAGTAAAAAAGTGTAACACTGTCCTGAGTTTTTTCATAATAGTATAAAAGTATGAAAATTTACACCAACACTGAAACACCAAACACCCCTAAAACACCAAACACCCAATGAACATAAGCATAAAATGAAATAATAAAAGTGTAATACTGTCCTGAGTTTTTGCATAGTAGTATAAAAAGTATAAAACGTATATCTATAAAATAAACTGAAGTTTCTAGCGTTGACATTTGCAAAGAGTCATCAACATCTCCAAAAGTTTGGTCTGTGTTGTAAAAAGCTGCACTTTGAACCTGCAGAAGGAATGTTGTTGTTGGAATATGGGGGAGGTGTTTTGTTTTTGCTACTGGGGCATGTTTTGAGCACACAAAAGACTTCAGCCCCAGGGGGTCACACAAACCTAATGGAATGCAAATCCTTCAATCTGTCATTTTACAGTCTCTGGTAAGTGTAGTACTCATCTGAATATTCTGGTATTCCTAGTGTTAAATGCAGGTGTATGCAGCAGTACATGAATTATAAACCAACACATTCCATAATGAGCTCGACACCATCTGCCACATCTGATGACCTTATTCAGGCAACTTCACAATGAACAGGTTAATATATAAAACATTGTAACAGATTAAAGGAGCTGTATGTAACTTTTCTAACAATATATTTTTAACATATTTCTTTACTCTGTCACTACCTCCTGACATACAGATTTTAGACAAGTAATCTCTGAAAAAAACTATAGTCCCCTTGCTTCTCTATCAGCATTAATAAAAACACTAAAAACACAGAGTGACCTGCCGTTAACCAGCCAATAAAAACAGAGCTTGAATTTGTATCAGCCGTTAAAAACAGAGCTTGAATTTGAATCAGCCAATAAAAACAGAGCTTGAATTTGAATTTCAGCAGAGCAAGGTGGAGCAGAGCCATATATGGCTCTGAGAGGGAGGAACCAGAAACGTGTCTCTGTTCAAAATGTTCCTAAGTTCCAGCGTGTTCCAGAAATTACATACTGAACCTTTAAATCTTTGTTACATTGCACAGGTCCTGTGATTCTGTTGAACTGATGAGGTCATTGTTGGTATACTTTGCAGTAGTTTGTCTGATCGTATTAAATATGTGAAATTGTATTAGTGGATATGTTGTGATTGAATTGTTTTACATTTAGCTTTAATCAATAAGCCTAACTGAAGATGCACCTCTGTTTTGATTTGACTAGATGTCAATGACAAACACAAAGCTGTTCTGCATGGTCTTTCTGCATATCTGCGTGAAGATGCCTGGATTTTTCAGACCTTGCATAGTGTCAAAGTATGCAGGACTTTTATATTGAAAACAGACTGTGGCACTTTAGCAAACCATTTTACAAAACACATACATCACAGAGCCACGGGCTGAAAGCCTCAATTGGGGCCATATAAAGTAAGTAAAGACACCCACGTGTGCTCACCCTGGCCTGCTCAGAGCAGGGTGTAATAACACACCGTCAGTAACCCTAGATTAGTTTAATTTATATGGCATTTTAAACTCATAAGCAGAAAAACATGATGTATGTTTTTTTACTTTTTATATGCTTTGTCTGTATTTTGGTAAACCATCTTTGTGTTATTGCATGGCATTTTTGGTTAACCCTGTGCTATAAGGAATGGGATTAAGTCAGGCCTTACATGCACACACTAAGCGGAAGGGCCAGGGCCTCTGAAGAGCAGCAGGTCTCTCTCTCTGAGAAAGTGTGGGTCGGAACTAGATAGGAAGCTGCAGGGAGTTTTGTTGCAGAGAGCTTGGGCGGCTTATCAAGAAGAAAGAAAATAGTTTTTAGAGTATTTAAAAAGTAGTGAATCTATCATCTCACACCAATAACAGAACAGAACATGTAAAACTGCATGTTCTGCAGAAAGTTTGACTTGCAGAGATGCAAGGAGAGTTTGGTTACAGAGAGAGACCTTTAAACTAGTTAGTTTTGGTGTTTTGACAGAGGCAGAGCATGGAGCAGGCCTCACATTTACATACACACGCATAGCAAGATGCACAAACACACACAGCCTCTCCCTAAACCAGCGTGCACACGTACGCGCATACACACACGTGCACGCACGCACACACATAGATAAACAGCTCAGGTCTGCTCGGAGCAGAAAAATAGGTCAGATGAGATAAGAAAGTGCACACTTTTGCCAGAGCAGGGGAGAAAACTGCAAGAACAGAGCAGAGCACTTGTTGATTCAAGGCCTGTTAAAAAGGTTTAGAGCTTTCAACAAAATAATAAATCTATTATCTAAAACAAAAATAATCAGACATGCAATGGTTATGTGAAATGTGTATCCTATGATTAACTGGAGATATATGATTATGTATTGAGAGTAAATGTAAGTTATTTTATGTTTTCTTTTAAGATTCACAGCAAACCAAAGAGGTTCTCCACTGTTGGGTATTGATGATAGTTTTAAATATTACACAACACGTTACAAAAGTGTTTTTTCCACAGTTTTGGTAAATGTAGGTAAAAGTTGAGGATCTAGGTGAAAGTTAAACTTGTTCTGACTGAAAAAATTGGAACTTTGCCCAAATGACAGATGGCATTAAGTCATTCTCTGCTAAGGGAGGGTGACAGCTGAAAGAGACATTATGTCACCAAACTCTGCCGAGAGGGTGGAGGAGGTGTAAAGTATTACCTCAACATTGACCAATAGAATGACAGAAAAATGACATAGCGTCTGTAAGTGGGGGCTGAAAAACCCCTTCTTGACTATAAATAAGGCTGGAGAACAAGGCTGAGTTGCTGAGTTTTGGACTTTTGAGGAACTCTAGTGGATTATGGACTGACGCTCTCTGGAAGCCAAACAGAAGAATTAAGGATTTTCTAAAAAGGGATTTTTTTTTTTGGACAAAGAGACCCTTTTCCCTCAGCCTGGAATATTTTTTATTTCTTCACAATTTGGACTAGCTTCAGAGATGGAATAATTTCCTATTCTTTTGGAAATCCCTTGTGGCACTTTCTGACAAAAAAGATAGGATATATTCCCAGTTTAATCCACAACTAAATTTATATTAAAATTATATGACAGCAAAAAAGCCTCTTTCTGCATAAAGAAAAGTCAGTCACAAGGATAACTTTGTTTGGTGAAAAATTAAATGCATTTTGGAAGAACCAAGTGCTGACGGCCTGTTACAAGGCTGTTTATGTTAGTGGAACACGGTGTACTTTTTATCTCCATCCTGCTGAAAGTACCTCATCAACTGGACAGAACCAAGAATCTTGTGGAAAAAACTACAAGCTTTGATGAATTAAAGCAGAGAGTCAAGAGTGCAACGGACGAGTTGTTTCTGTAAGTACACTATGTTCCATTTTTAGGCTCCGGATTAAGGATTTCTTCCTATCTGTCAGCAACAGAATAAAAGGAATTTAGAGGGAGTCTTGTACACGGTATCAACATTTTGGAAGATTGTCGGTGTTCTGAGGCCTGAGGTTTCGTAGTATTTGATAAGGGTACACAACGTACTTTTTGGGCTCCGGCTGGCTAAGGAAAGCCTTTTCATCAGTACCACAGAAGCTTGAAGGGAGTTTGGAGGAAGTTTTGTACATCGAAGGTCAAGCGTAAAGTAGTTTACAGTCTAAAAGAACACAATGTTCTATTTTTAGTCTCCGGCCTGCTTCGGAAGGTCTCTCGTCAGTACCACAGAATAAAATGATGGATTAAACATAATTTAAAGGAATATACTATTTTTCTGAACCCTTGATGTGAAGGAAGACATCAGCCCGGAGACCTGGCCATGGGGGACTGATTGTTTAAAGTCTGAGAGAACAGGATGTTCTTTCTTGTCATAGCCTGCTTTGAAAACCTTGTTCATCAGCATCGCAGAACAACTGAATGGATTACAACTGGGATTTTTAACACGACAGAATTACCTGGAGGTTTTCTGTGGAATCACAACGAAGACTTATTCAGTCTGCTGGAAGTACAGACTTTCCTGACTGGATTATAATAGGATTAAATGAAGATTTCCCTGGTGGGATCACAAAACAAGCTTTTTCTAAAGTGGATGATTACAAAACAAGTTTTTCCTGAAGGATTAAAAACACAAGCCCTTCCCGGTGGGATTAAACAAAGATTTGTCCAGTTTGCTGGAGTGCAGACTTCTGACTGGAGTGTAACAGCATCACCTGGAGGTTTTTCTGTAGAAAAACAACAAGATTTCCTGATGGGATATAAAACAAAGTTTTCTGGTGGAATTAAAAACACAAGTTGGAACACAACAAGATTACCTGGATGGAATTAAACAGTTTTGATTGGAATCAGATTATTGTAGAATAAACCAACATTTTTGAAGATTATACAAATTATTGATTGGAGTACAACTCAATTCAATTACAAGAAACACCTTAAACCCAGCGAGTGGAAGACATCTTTTGGTGAGCTGTTAAATCTTTTAACTCTTTGAATGCAAGTTATGTACCTGATTAAATCTTTTCTGTAGTAAGTAGTGCTTATGCTGTTACCCCCTGCAACTAGAAAAATAAAGAAACATAAAACGTACAAATTTGGATTTTTTCATTTAGTCATGTGATATTAAATGATTGTAAACTTGGTTCAAGATAACAACAATATCACTGGAGGTTTTGAATGGTTTTATTAGCCGAAAGAGTAAAACAATATCCTAGAACCTTATTTTCCTGGGTTCCAAAGCTAACCAGGCGGATAACAATTACTATCTACAAGAGGTAATCTGTCGTTAATGCATGTTTCTCCGTGTGATACGATCTGACTCCATTCTGCTAAGTCAGTCTTTCGGCGGAGTGAAACAGGATATGACATGCAGATTCGAAGACAGTAACAGTCTGGTTGAATTACCTCGTCTCAGCCTTAATCCTAACTGATCTGGAGACATATCGGGTAATACTCATGTGCAAGGATAAAAGTTCAGGACCCGTTACCAGAGAAAGGCTGGAGTGAGGACTTGTTGCAAGTCCTACGGCTAACCTCACTCGCGTAGAATTAACATGGCGCCCAATGTGCTTAAAGCATAAAGAACTCAAGATAACAAGGTGTGCGTCAGTGGACGAACAAAGCGCCAAACCACAACTCTCCCAGGGTGGAGGAGTTGTAGCACGGCAGGACTAGCTACCAGCTGAGTACCCCTTATACTACTAGGCGGTGGTGGGGTAAGTGGGACTTACTAAGGACTACTGACCATGGTTCAAAGGGTAAGTTAAGCAGACGGTCTGTTCCCATCCGAAGCGCAAGGTATAGAGTCCGGGAGGCTCTGAGGAACAGACAACTCGAGACAGCAAAAAACGAAGGATGGCCACAGGAGTGGCAACAGTAGGACTGGTGGACCAGTCCAACATGAACGATCCAACTGAACCAAAACCTGAGCTGGTATCTACTACCACGACGGAGGATTCTCAAATCCAACAGGCAAAAAGGCATGGATCAAGGACAACACTCCACATCAGTCTGGAATCGACTCGGACGAACAGTTCCTCGAGAAAAGGATGTTGGGGCTCTGAGAGTGGTAGTAAAGGGAAGTAAGAGAGAAGTGACCTTCATTGGGATGCCTGGTGAGGCCTTGGTCCTCAAGATCGATCAAGCAGTAAAGTCTGGTGACCTAGAACAACAGTTTTGGGATGAAAAGAGGAAAAACAGGATGAAACAAAACCCAACACAGCCAAAAGCAGCCCCTAGGGCTCCCCAACAACAAAACCAACAACAAAGGAGATTTCAAGCCGAAGCAGCTAACACAACACCTCGAAGATGGGGCGACTATGTGCCCTCAAAAGACTATGCTAAAATGACCCCCTGATGAAAGAAAGGCCCTTCATGAATTCCGACTGAGAAGGGATGGGGGACCAGCTAAATAATGGTCCAAAGGTTGCGGGTCACCATTGATAAAGATTATTAGGACGTGTCGAAATCTATGCCGAAGTGGATGGAAAACCTTACCTAATAGTCTCTGGGGCAGAGGTGTCTATGACCCGCAAAAACCTGAAAGCAATAAGACATCTTACAGTTCAATTGGCAAACAGGACTGTACAAAAACCTGTGAAAATTTCCCCGAAGTAATGGAACAAAGAGTGAATGAGAGTGACTTCTCCCCGACTAGGAAAGAGAAGCTGAAGCAAATCATTAAGTCAGCCTCTGGATTCACAAAACAACTACGGAGACCTAGGTCCAAAACTTTACACCTCATAGAGGGGAGAGAGTGCCAGGAAGTGCTCAGACTAAAGAAGTTACAGCAGTACTAGAAGGATTGCTTGAACTAACTCACAGAAATATAAAAACATCACGAGTGGTGACCAACAGTAATCACTGTGCACAAGCCCTGAAAGTGGATTTATCCATTTGGGAAGAAAATAGATTTGAAAGTGCTAAGGGAAAAGTGGTGACTCACCATGATTTGTGGAAGAAAATAGCTGGAATCAAGCTGAATCTACAAGTTGGAGGTGGAGCGCCAAAAATCCCACACTAAAGAAGAAAACTACTGGCAGGGAAATGAAGAAGTGGATCTTATGTGCAATAGAGAAAAATCGTTTTGTCGATCGAGAGTGGGAACAAACCCCGACGGGTCGAGGGTCCCACAGGAATACGTGTTAGAGGTTGTGCGTGGCATGCATGAAGGGCTAGGTCATACGGGCGTACAACCTACACGTAAGGAGTTGGAGAGTCAGGAGCTCTGGATCCCCATGCAGCAAATTCGCAAGGTACTGCAGGACTGTGTGGTATGTGGTCAATATAACGCAGGACGTCGCGGGCACCGAGTGGATGGACAAACTATCAAGAGTATCATACCTTGGGGCTCAGTGTGCATGGATGTTGCTGGACCCATGGGAGTCACTGGCAAGAAGGGAGAGAAATATCTTCTAGCAGTGGCGGATCTACCATTCAGGCGAAGGAGGCCGTGGCCTGGGGCCGCCAATCAGCAGGGGCCGCCAATGAGCAGGGGCCGCCAATAAGCAGGGACCCCAGCCATCACCTACATCCCTAACATTGCTCCTGCTTGTTAATGTACGTTTAACATAAAAATAATTATAGTTACGATGAAAACTATCTTTAAAAACGCAACAGAAAAAACGGTTGAGTTCTGTTCCCCCCTACTAAAATGGACTATTCCGTCATGCGTCATGACGTCACCCACTAATCCAGGAAGTGCTGTATGCTCGCTGCTGTTTTGAGTGAGAAGGAAGCGGGAGACAGGAGACAGAAAGCGGAGCTGAAAAACGTAAAAAGCGTCAAAAAACAATAACGTATGTTTCTTCACTACCGAAAGTGACAACCTTTTTAATGGGTCGAATTCTAAAACTTCATCAACTGTTAATGACGGTCACGAGCGGCAGCGGCCCATTTAAAAGTGTGGCGGAACCGCCGCCGGACATCAGGATCCAGGAGGAAGTGGCGCCGAGGCAGTGACTCAAGAAGATGAAGATAAAGACGAGGATTCAGCAAGATGAGGTACGAGTTTTAGAAATTATTTTGTAGGTTGGGTAAAAGAAATCCTAACAGTAATCAGCTGAGACAACCACTATTTTCACGTTTTCTTTCTGTATCAAAATATTAAAAGATATTCGACCTAAATCTTCTGACTTAAATAGGAGAGAGGGGATTATATATTTTACCTACTTTAGCTCTCTGCCCTGCTTGCTTAGTATACAGTATTATTAAATTATTCGGACTTTACATTGAATAGAATAGATCTAAAATATTCCACAGTTATCTATAAAAAAAAATTCTCAACCATTTTACAAAATATTTGACTGTTAAAACTTCATCAGACTATCATTGTTTTGTTATTTGGTCCATAGTCCCTCCATTAAATACATTATAAAGCACAACTTATAGCTTTCAGAGTAATGCAAAAATGTGTTTTTTAATAATGACAGGTTTGCTTTGGACAGAAATGCCACTGTTAGTTTAAAACAACAGAATCAAAAGGCTAGGATTGCTAAATTAAAATGTTATCTAAAATGTAAAAATTGATATAAATGAAAAGTGACATTCCCTGATGCATGCTCAATAATCCAGGTGGAAAAATCTGTGACATTATTTGAGTCATTTAGTTTACAGTACGTCTTACAGTCTGTGTAAGTTTTAAGGTTTAAAAAGAAGTCAAAACTTCCAGTCTTAATTATGGAAACTTGGATAAATGAGAGCCTTCACATGTGTTAAATGTAATAATGTCTTATTTTTTCTTTTATTTCCTCCAACACTAACATGTTTGTTGTTTTTTTCAGATGCAGTCTTTAAACATGCATCATTAAAGACCAGAAACAAGACAGAAGACAACTTTCATAGAAGTCCAGCTGAATAATCAAGGTAATTCATGATCACTTAATGCTGTAAAAAGTGTCTCATGCCTGGACATCTTGCTGTTCATATCGAGCCAGTGTGTGAATTCATCTCAAAGTACCACATCTCAACTACACACACTCACTTTTTCACATTGATCTAACAACTGTTCCCTGTTACAGAATATGTAATATAACGTTAAAAGAATTAAAGTTGTGAAAATCTTATAATTTAGGAAAATATATTTCTACTGTATTGCTCACATCTACCCTCTCTATTTGTTTGTGTTTATTTAGTGTTGTTGAATTTTGGTGTAAGACTTGATTTAGAGCCTTTTATTGCAATAATAAAACATCCATCCATCCATCTTCTTCCGCTTATCCGGGGTCGGGTCGCGGGGGTAGCAGCCTAAGTAGGGAGGCCCAGACTTCCCTCTCCCCAGCCACTTGGAGCAGCTCCTCTGGGGGAATCCCAAGGCGTTCCCAGGCCAGCCGAGAAACATAGTCCCTCCAGCGCGTCCTGGGTCTTCCTCTGGGTCTCCTCCCGGTGGGACATGCCCGGAACACCTCACCAGGGAGGCGTCCAGGAGGCATCCTAACCAGATGCCCGAGCCACCTCAACTGGCTCCTCTCGATGTGGAGAAGCAGCGGCTCTACTCCGAGTCCCTCCCGGATGACTGAGCTTCTCACCCTATCTCTAAGGGAGAGTCCAGCCACCCTGCGGAAAAAACTCATTTCAGCCGCTTGTATCCGAGATCTCGTTCTTTCGGTCACAACCCAAAGCTCATGACCATAGATGAGGGTGGGAACGTAGATCTATCGGTAAATTGAGAGCTTTGCCTTTTGACTCAGCTCCCTCTTCACCACGACAGACCAGTACAGGGCCCCTTTACAAAGGTTTGCCTGGGGCCCCAAAATGTCTAAGTCCGCCACTGTCTTCTAGTGCTAGTGGACTCCATGTCAGGTTATGTGGTAGTTAAACCGGCAAGAAAAGCTAATGACAACAGTGTCATCAGCATGCTGGAACAAGTCTGTGGGTCAGAGCACAGGATCACCCATCAACAGTTGCAGTAAAGCCAAAATACAATGCCACAGACAAAGTGAAGAGAATATTAGACAATAACACGGTTGTGTTAACAAAAACAGGGAATCCGAGAAATAGAGCAACTGAAGCCAATTCCTAGCTAATTCAAAACCAGAAACCGGATTATGGCCAATGAACCAAGTACCATGCTCCCCTATCGTAGAATGGCCACTATATGCGGGGGAGTTATCTTAAGACAACAACCTCAGAGCTTTGGGCAGGTAGGGCTCTGAAGACCTTGGAGTACGCCAAGAGAAGATACCTGTCAGCAGAATGCAAAATGATCAAGTTGATTAAAGCTGCAAAACAACTGTGAAGTCAACATGGAACCTACTGGCCTAGCCATTTGGTAGGAAGGACCAGGAAAAAAATAAGCCCCTCAAAACTTGAGGTGAAGAAAAACGAAAAAATAAGCCCCTCAAACCTGAGGCGAAGAAAAAATAAAATGAAACTGTGAGCCCTTCAAACTTGAGGCGAAGAAACAAAAAGAGATGAAAAAATAAGCCCCTCAGAGCTGAGGTGATAAGAAAGGATGTACGGGAGTTGCAACTAAAACCCGTAAAAGTAATGGATGCTTTTATTTGTGGGAAAAGTAGGACCACAGTTTTACCAGGGGTAATGATCTTCACACAACGGGAATTGAGTTAAAGAGGCCCAGAAGATTGTACCTGTAAGTGGGAGGGGACTATGGTGAAGTACTGTGTAAATTGTCAAACGAGGCACAAAGGGTAGACACGCCCATAAGACCTGACTCCACCCAGTGGATTAAAGTCTCGGTACGGATGGTTGTGGCACCATACAGAGGAGTATACTTGGTGGGAGCTACGATACAGCTGATCAAAGACAATAAAGAAGACACAGCAAAGTCCCAACCCAGTTAAACAGAGAAAAAGCTAAGTGTGCTGAACGCTTGGGCCAGCAAGACATTTCTGAGGAAATGGAAGCACACGAACAAGGAAATGGACAACTAAAAACTGAACGACGGGGCGCTAGAATCATCAAGGGATCTCATCGCAGGAGAAAAGGTAGAGAATCATTAAATCAAGTCATAAGGTGTCCAAATTATATTTGGAAAGGGAAGGATAATATAAAATCTGCAAAAATCATCGAAACAAGCTGGTCCTGGGACAGAGACCCGCTTTACAATGACTCAGACTCAGAGGACGAGGCACCCACTTATGTGTGGAATTTGCTGATTCAACGATCCAGCTCTAATTGTACGGAAAGAATTAGTAAAGTTAGACCGTCCCAAAAAAGACTACACCTTGAACTTTAACAGAACTAAAAATTACTACTGCTCATGTATAATGTTCTACAGGAGCAAAGACCTAACTAAAGGGTC
The DNA here is from genome assembly GCA_038048925.1 of Garcialebias charrua. Lineage (NCBI taxonomy): Eukaryota > Metazoa > Chordata > Actinopteri > Cyprinodontiformes > Rivulidae > Garcialebias > Garcialebias charrua. The sequence goes on along the minus strand of JBBPBX010020401.1, from coordinate 18,631 downwards.
TCTTAGGTGTATCCCTGACTACGCAGTAACAAAAGACTCATGGAGAATGCCATACAACCCCAGCCCAATGGGGACACCATGGATCTTCAATGTTGTCTATTTAAAAGTACTCGGAATGCAATTCAAAATCAGATGGGGCCATAATTACAGAGAGCCACATCAAACACATTTCTGCGAGATCTCCATAGGGGAGTTGGAGGTTTGGACAACAAGCCGTGCCATGAAAATAAGCATCTACAACCGGGAAACTAACCCAAACAAAATAGTGGTTGAAAACACAGAGTTGCCCCTACGAATGCTGTGTGATCGAGTCTGCACACCCATCAACGATTGGGAAGAATACCCAGTACGAATGGCTTACAGGACGACTGTATCGTACAGAGGACACCCACTTGTCAGTACGGTAACAGCGTTGGAAGAATGGGGTGAACACTATGTGCAATATGGAAGAAAATCCAGGGAAATGTTCAGACAGAGACTGTGGGAGGCGGAGGAACAGCGCCGAAGAGGTGAGGACCCATCTGACGAACCTTTTTGTGGGCTGCAAGGCCCCCAGCTTGAACCTGCATGTTGGGGGGTCTACCAATGGAAGTGGGTGTGGAGAGGGTTGAGACCAGAATTGCCACACCCATCTCCTCTCTGCGTGGAACTGTACAAAGGACGTGTGAAAGGAAAAGAGGGCCAGGTCCCAGTGAGAGTCAAATGCGACCACATTGGCAACCTGGAACGCCGGCAGATGGTTGACCAGCTCACACCATGCAGCATGCAGAACCCCATAGAAGAGCAGTGACAGAGAAAGACATCATAGACTCAAGACCGATCGCCAGAAATACCAGAAAGTCTCAATTGGATGAACCTCAAGAGGAACACCCTAAGCTTTGTCCTCCAACCTCACCATGAATATTTAATGTGGTCTACATGACGATAAAAGGAATAAGTATCAAATTGAAATGGGGACCCAAACCTCAACAGAAATGGCCACTGGAATGACCCCAGCCTGAACCTACACAATGGCTGGTGATTCGGTGGAAGTGGGTGTGGTAAAGGCTGCAACCTGGATGGCCACACCCCTCTCCACTATATCTGGAGCTCCTCAAAGATTGAGTGACCACAACTCACAGGCGCTCGATGAGGGAGCCTCAGAGCTGAAAGAAACAAAGTCTGAAAAAGAAACTCTCTCAACATGACCAGCCTGGAAGAATTACTAAGTCGAGATGATTCAAACAGCGATGCAGATCCACACATCAATGAAGAAGATCCACACATCAATGAAGAAGATCCACACATCTATGAAGATGTACCACATATCTATGAAGATATGGCGACCCCTGACCGACCTAAGGACTGTTTAAGGATTATGAGAATGGATAATGCAACTTGTCTACGAACCCTGCTGCGGGGATTCGTAGTGTTAATAGGCTTAGTTATGTTGTTGGTTATTTTGTATCAAGCCGGAATCAGACCATGGAGCCTGACGCATGTGAAAGTCTCCCATGAGAGATCCAAATATGCGAACATGACCTGCTGGGATACAACACAAAGAGACATCTTCGTGACATGGGACCGAAATGAAACTGTTGAAAATCATATCAAGACCTGGGAAAGAGTAAAACTAGCAGGCTATCCAGCTTGGATGTACCGGCTGGGAGACACCCCTGAATGGGTGTCAGCAGTAGAAGCTGAGAACCTAACAGGGCCAGACAAACCCCACTTCAAGGTAATCAATCTACTGATTTTGCCTGAAGGAATTGTGACCTGGATAATGCTCCTGCATCACAAAATAAAAAGGACAACGAGATGTAACTGGATTCATCTGGACAAAGAACCCCCTGAATGGCACTGTGATTGGGGCTGTCGACCACTAATGGGATTATGCTACCAGGGTTACTGGGAGGCTGAAGTGATTTATCCTGCCCCACCGAAGGACGACAGCTGCCAAGCCATACTCCCTCGTTGGGAATTTTGGGGCAATATTCATCTGGACTGTGACAAAGTCCCTCCTTTCATCAGAAGAAACCGGACTGGAGAACATCAAAACCTAACCAAAAGTCAAGACTGTCCACACCGTAAAACACAAGACGGTACCAGAGAACGCCACTGAGCAAAGTCCCAAAGCACGACCTAGGAGGTCTGATTCCGAAAGCAGAAGAAATTGATCATCTTAACCAACATTGCTTAAAACCCTTCCCTGCTAATGCTAGGATATAGAATTTAGTTTACTTGTTTACTTATTTACTTATTTTCTTATTTGCTTATTTTACTTATTTACTTATTTACAATGTCCTGATACAACCGGCCCAGCTAAGCCGGAAGAACCTGACAAAGCTATCCCAGTCAGGCCAGCAGTAGCTGATCCCATTGACTCAGAGTCTGACTTGACTCATGAAGACCCAAGGCCAACACCACCGCATCAGCAGGTGATGGATGAAAATGCTCCCTACTCGCCTGAAGGATGTCTCAAGCCAGTGAGAATGTTGCTCCTGATGCTCAATCAACAAGGGTGAACGAAGAATCATTGACCACTACAGGATCTCCGGAGATGACCTGAGGAGATGACCTGAGGAGATGACCTCACCTCAGTCGGGCGGCACACGTGGAACCGACCAGGATGACTACACCATTATGGATGGTTGAGAAGAAGCAAACGGCAATCCAGGGTCCAAAGGCACCAAGGATCCTGCGCGACCAGACGCCGACATCTCGGGGTCCCAGATGGCGTGGGCACAGATGACGATGAGTATTAACATGGGACTTGTTCGAGAAGTACAGTCTGTTTTCAAGCAGGGGATGTCAAAGTATGCAGGACTTTTATATTGAAAACAGACTGTGGCACTTTAGCAAACCATTTTACAAAACACATACATCACAGAGCCACGGGCTGAAAGCCTCAATTGGGGCCATATAAAGTAAGTACAGACACCCACGCGTGCTCACCCTGGCCTGCTCAGAGCAGGGTGTAATAACACACCGTCAGTAACCCTAGATTAGTTTAATTTATATGGCATTTTAAACTCATAAGCAGAAAAACATGATGTATGTTTTTTACTTTTTATATGCTTTGTCTGTATTTTGGTAAACCATCTTTGTGTTATTGCATGGCATTTTTGGTTAACCCTGTGCTATAAGGAATGGGATTGAGTCAGGCCTTACATGCACACACTAAGCGGAAGGGCCAGGGCCTCTGAAGAGCAGCAGGTCTCTCTCTCTGAGAAAGTGTGGGTCGGAACTAGATAGGAAGCTGCAGGGAGTTTTGTTGCAGAGAGCTTGGGCGGCTTATCAAGAAGAAAGAAAATAGTTTTTAAAGTATTTAAAAAGTAGTGAATCTATCATCTCACACCAATAACAGAACAGAACATGTAAAACTGCATGTTCTGCAGAAAGTTTGACTTGCAGAGATGCAAGGAGAGTTTTGTTACAGAGAGAGACCTTTAAACTAGTTAGTTTTGGTGTTTTGACAGAGGTAGAGCATGGAGCAGGCCTCACATTTACATACACACACATAGCAAGATGCACAAACATACACAACCTCTCCCTAAACCAGTGTGCACACGTACGCGCATACACACACGTGCACGCACGCACACACATAGATAAACAGCTCAGGTCTGCTCGGAGCAGAAAAATAGGTCAGATGAGATAAGAAAGTGCACACTTTTGCCAGAGCAGGGGAGAAAACTGCAAGAACAGAGCAGAGCGCTTGTTGGTTCAAGGCCTGTTAAAAAGGTTTACAGCTTTCAACAAAATAATAAATCTATTATCTAAAACAAAAATAATCAGACATGCAATGGTTATGTGAAATGTATATCCTATGATTAACTGGAGATATATGATTATGTATTGAGAGTAAATGTATGTTATTTTATGTTTTCTTTTAAGATTCACAGCAAACCAAAGAGGTTCTCCACTGTTGGGTATTGATGATAGTTTTGAATATTACACAACACGTTACAAAAGTGTTTTTTCCACAGTTTTGGTAAATGTAGGTAAAAGTTGAGGATCTAGGGGAAAGTTGAACTTGTTCTGACTGAAAAAATTGGAACTTTGCCCAAATGACAGATGGCATTAAGTCATTCTCTGCTAAGGGAGGGTGACAGCTGAAAGAGACATTATGTCACCAAACTCTGCCGAGAGGGTGGAGGAGGTGTAAAGTATTACCTCAACATTGACCAATAGAATGACAGAAAAATGACATAGCGTCTGTAAGTGGGGGCTGAAAAACCCCTTCTTGACTATAAATAAGGCTGGAGAACAAGGCTGAGTTGCTGAGTTTTGGACTTTTGAAGAACTCTTGTGGATTATGGACTGACGCTCTCTGGAAGCCGAACAGAAGAAATAAGGATTTTCTAAAAAGGGATTTTTTTTTTTTTGGACAAAGAGACCCTTTTCCCTCAGTCTGGAATATTTTTTATTTCTTCACAATTTGGACTGGCTTCAGAGATGGAATAATTTCCTATTCTTTTGGAAATCCCTTGTGGCACTTTCTGACAAAAAAAGGTAGGATATATTCCCAGTTTAATCCACAACTAAATTTATATTAAAATTATATGACAGCAAAAAAGCCTCTTTCTGCATAAAGAAAAGTCAGTCACAAGGATAACTTTGTTTGGTGAAAAATTAAATGAATTTTGGAAGAACCGAGCGCTCACGACCTGTTGCAAGGCTGTTTATGTTAGTGGAACACGGTGTACTTTTTATCTCCATCCTGCTGAAATTACCTCATCAACTGGACAGAACCAAGAATCTTGTGGAAAAAACTACAAGCTTTGATGAATTAAAGCAGAGAGTCAAGAGTGCAACGGGCGAGTTGTTTCTGTAAGTACACTATGTTCCATTTTTAGGCTCCGGATTAAGGATTTCTTCCTATCTGTCAGCAACAGAATAAAAGGAATTTAGAGGGAGTCTTGTACACGGTATCAACATTTTGTAAGATTGTCGGTGTTCTGAGGCCTGAGATTTTGTAGTATAAGGGTACACGACGTACTTTTTGGGCTCCGGCCGGCTAAGGAAGGCCTTTTCATCAGTACCACAGAAGCTTGAAGGGAGTTTGGAGGAAGTTTTGTACATCGAAGGTCAAGCGTAAAGTAGTTTACAGTCTAAAAGAACACAATGTTCTATTTTTAGTCTCCGGCCTGCTTCGGAAGGTCTCTCGTCAGTACCACAGAATAAAATGATGGATTAAACATCATTTAAAGGAATATACTATTTTTCTGAACCCTTGATGTGAAGGAAGACATCAGCCCGGAGACCTGGCCATGGAGGACTGATTGTTTAAAGTCTGAGAGAACAGGATGTTCTTTCTTGTCACAGCCTGATTTGAAAACCTTGTTCATCAGCATCGCAGAACAACTGAATGGATTACAATATATTTGAATGGATATAACACTTTTGAGGAATAATTGATTTGCCTAAAAGGATTATCAGATTTTTTAATTCTTGTGGAACAGTTTTGATGGATTACAACTGGGATTTTTAAAATGACAGAATTACCTGGAGGTTTTCTGTGGAATCACAACGAAGACTTATTCAGTCTGCTGGAAGTGCAGACTTTCCTGACTGGATTATAACAGGATTAAATGAAGATTTCCCTGGTGGGATCACAAAACAAGCTTTTCCTAAAGTGGATGATTACAAAACAAGTTTTTCCTGAAGGATTAAAAACAGAAGCCCTTCCCGGTGGGATTAAACAAAGATTTGTCCAGTTTGCTGGAGTGCAGACTTCTGACTGGAGCATCACCTGGAGGTTTTTCTGTAGAAAAACAACAAGATTTCCTGATGGGATTATAAAACAAATTTTTCTGGTGGAAATAAAAACACAAGTTGGAACACAACAAGATTACCTGGATGGAATTAAACAGTTTTGATTGGAATCAGATTATTGTAGAATAAACCAACATTTTTGAAGATTATACAAATTATTGATTGGAGTACAACTCAATTCAATTACAAGAAACACCTTAAACCCAGCGAGTGGAAGACATCTTTTGGTGAGCTGTTGAATCTTTTAACTCTTTGAATGCAAGTTATGTACCTGATTAAATCTTTTCTGTAGTAAGTAGTGCTTATGCTGTTACTCCCTGCAACTAGAAAAATAAAGAAACATAAAACGTACACATTTGGATTTTTTCATTTAGTCATGTGATATTAAATGATGGTAAACTTGGTTCAAGATAACAACAATATCACTGGAGGTTTTGAATGGTTTTATTAGCCGAAAGAGTAAAACAATATCCTGGAACCTTATTTTCCTGGGTTCCAAAGCTAATCAGGCGGATAACAATTACTATCTACAAGAGGTAATCTGTCGTTAATGCATGTTTCTCCGTGTGATACGATCTGACTCCATTCTGCTAAGTCAGGCTTTCGGCGGAGTGAAACAGGAAATGACATGCAGATTCGAAGACAGTAACAGTCTGGTTGAATTACCTCATCTCAGCCTTAATCCTAACTGATCTTGAGACATATCGGGTAATACTCGTGTGCAAGGATAAAAGTTCAGGACCCGTTACCGGAGAAAGGGTGGAGTGAGGACTTGTTGCAAGTCCTTCGGTTAACCTCACTCACGTAGAATTGACAATAGTGAGTGCCATGAAATAATTAACATTACATCTGTGTATTAGGTGAACAGCTCATCAAGCATCCTAACATGCTTAAGGACTTTCCCTTGTTCAAACTTCAAGTCATGACAAACTGAATTAACGACTGGTCTTTTTTCTCAGGATTTGTACTCTTCAGTGACATACAGGTGCTGGTTATAAAATCAGAATACTGTATCATGAAAAAGTTTTATTTATTTCAGTAATTCCATTCAAAAAGTGAAACGTTATATTATATTAATTCATTACACACAGACTGATATGTTTCTAATGTTCATTTCTTCTAATATTGATGATTATAACTGACAACTAATGAAAACCCTAAATTCGATATCGCAGAAAATTAGAATATTACTTAAGACCAATAAAAAATAATAATTAAGATTTTTAGAAATGTTGACCAACTTAAAAGTATGAACATGAAAAGTATGAGCATTTACAGCATCAATACTTAGTTGGGACTCCTTTTGCCTGGATTAATGTAGTAATGCGGCGTGGCATGGATTCCATCAGTCTGTGTCACTGCTCAGGTGTTATGAGAGCCCAGGTTGCTCTGATAGTGGCCTTGAGCTCTTCTGAATTGTTGGGTCTGGTGTATCACATCTTCTTCACAATACTCCATAGATTTTCTGTGGGGTTACAGTCAGGCAAGTTTGCTGTTCAGTTAACAGGGATACCATGGTCCTTAAACCAGGTACTTGTAGCTTTGGCACTATGTGCAAGTGCCAAGTCCTGTTGGAAAATTAAATCTGCAAGAATAACCTGGGCTCATAACACCTGAGCAGTGGCACAGACTGATCGACTCCATGCCACGACGCATTGCTACAGTTTTTTTTTTTTTTTTTCTTCTTTCGGCTTTTTTCCCTGCGTTAGGGGTCGCCACGACGCATTGCTACAGTAATCCAGACAAAAGGAATCTTAACTAAGTATTGATGTTGTTCATGCTCATATTTTTCATGTTCATACTTTTTAGTTGGCCAACATTTCTAAAAATCCAATTTTTCCCCCAGTGGTCTAAGTAATGTCCCAATTTTCTGAGATACTGAATTTAGGGTTTTCATTAGTTATCAGTTATAACCATCAACATTAAAATAAATAAACACTTGAAATATATCAGTCTGTGTGTAATGAATTAATATAATATACAAGTTTCATTGTTTGAATGGATTTACTGAAATAAAACTACAGTATTAGAAAAGGACATTAAATATAAAGTCAAACTGTTATAAAGCATTTGATTCTGATCATCTCTTTCTTTCTTTTTAGGATGAGCCAGAGCTGATGGAGATGTTGCTGTGGCACGTTACCATCACCAGTGACCATGACACAAATCCAGTTCACTACGAACATTAACTTTGTTACCAGCCTGTGAAAGTTGGCATGTTCATTGAAAGTGACATCATTGTCAGCTGTCCCAGATGTGTGGATGCCTTCCTGCTGTTTGGGCTCACCTCAGGTATCCCAAAGCACTTACCAACACTTTTGAATGTGTTCAGAAGATTTTACCTGGTCTAGAAGATGCTACTGTCGGCCAGGTTACAAACTCTCAAGAATGACTTGATGAAGAGTTGTATTTAATGCATCTCCCCTGGAGTTCAAAGTTTTTTTTGTTTGTTTCAAAATGATTCTTTAAAAGCTACTCTGTAGGTGCCCATATGACCAAATACACAAATGGACCAGTGTTCTTGTTTAATGTTAAAGAGAAACTATTGTAAGTTGTGCCCATTTAGAACTGGTTTTATGGTTAATGTAACACATTTTAGTTTTCAATGTCAAATGTTGTGAAACAGTTAAAACATTGTCTTTTGATTGAAGTTGTTGATCTCTTGCTGTACTCTAGTATTAATCAAAAAGCATAAAATACTCATTGATTTGACCTTTAATGCAGCAACTATTTTTAATTTCATTTTAATATTAGTTTATTTTCTGCATTAATTGATTAGTGGCTCAGTATTTACTTTTTCACAAATAAAACCAGAAACTGTTGGAGACTAGAATCTGAACATATGATGCTTTCATCTGAAATAATGTCTCAAAACAATTAAAATAGGTGCTTAACAATTGGCAACTAATCATTCACTAAATTATTGCAGCTGTACAGTTGATGTAAATGTAAAGTTATTTTTATACTGCTCTCACTAAATGTTTTAGCTTTTTTTTAATCCTTTCCAATATTGCATTTTTTTATTTTAAATAAGCCAAGAAAAAGCTTAAGGGGATGCAGAGGACAGAGTGATGTGGAAGAAGATGACTCGCTGTGGCAACCCCTGAAAAGGGAAAAGCCGAAAGAAGAACTTCTAATTAATATTTTTAACTTAAAATTATAATCTTATTAACATTTTTTTTACCTTTTTGTGTTTTAATTCCAGTCTGGGACAGAGATAGCAGTTGACTTCTTCCACTTCAAGGAAATTTGCCAGATCACCTGCAACAAAGAAGTCTGTGGTGACTGAACTCAGGTCCAAGAAGAGCTTGTTGTGAGTAATGAGGAAAAATACAGCCACACTGCTGCTACTGTTGTTATTGAGATGATTTTCTCCATCACTGGAGATATTCACTGCAACTAGATCTGTGCTTTTAGCAGAAAATGTGGACACGTTGGTCTTTTTGGTCAAAAACAAAACTTGATTAGATTGTAAACAGTCTTGCTGCTTATTGTTCTGGTTCTGACTGTTATTGTATTTATTAAGATTTTTATTTTTGTTAGTATAGTTTATTTATTGTAAAGAATGCTGTTTATTTAGATTAAAGATTAAATTAAGATTATATTACACATTAAACTGTATTCTGAATTTGACAGTAATTTATCAAGCGTTTGTCTTTGCTCAGGTTGGGCGCGTGCCCAAGAGTATAGCAGATCTGGGAGCTCCACCTCAGCTGCCTTTCTGGACTCGCCTGCCCCTCCTCACTCACCTGTAGCCACACCACCAGCACCTTCTGCATCACCTGCTCCTCCATAAAGGTAACGACATTTTCTTTTCTTTTTTATTTATTTATTTTTTATATAACTCAGTTGCCTCTCCTGACTCACATGTCCCTCTTCACCCACAGTACCAGAATCACCAGGACCTTCTGCATCACCTGCTCTATAAAGGTAAAGACATTTTCTTTTCTTTTTTTTTATTTATTTTTTATATAACTCAGCTGCCTCTCCTGACTCACCTGTCCCTCTTCACTCACCAGCACCTTCTGCATCACCTGCCCCTCCATAAAGGTAAGGACATTTATTCTTTTCTTCTTTTTTTATTTCTTTTTTTTATATACCGGTAACTCAGCTGCCTCTCCTGACTCACCTGTCCCTCTTCACTCAACAGCATCACTAGCACCTTCTGCATCACTTGCCCCTCCAAGAAGGTAATGACATTTTCTTTTCTTTTTTTATTTCTTTTTTATATAACTCAGCTGCCTCTCCTGACTCACATGTCCCTCTTCACCCACAGTACCAGAATCACCAGCACCTTCTGCATCACCTGGTCTATAAAGGTAAAGACATTTCCTTTTCTTTTTTATTTATTTCTTTTTTATATAACTCGGCTGCCTCTCCTGACTCACCTGTCCCTCTTCACTCACCAGTACCTTCTGCATCACCTGTCGTCACCTACCCCTCCATAAAGGTGAGGACATTAATTTTTTTCTTCTTTTTTATCTCTTTTTTTATATACCGGTAACTCAGCTGTCTCTCCTGACTCGCCTGTCCCTCTTCAGTCACCAGTACCCGAATCACTAGCACCTTCTGCATCACCTGCTCCTCCATAAAGGTAACAACAGTTTCTTTTCTTTTTTTAATTTATTTTTTATATAACTCAGCTGCCTCTCCTGACTCACCTGTCCCTCTTCACTCACCAGCATCACCAGCACCTTCAGCATCACCTGCTCCTAAATAAAGGTAAGGACATTTTTTTCTTTTTTTATATATATATAACTCGGCTGCCTCTCCTGACTCACCTGTCCCTTTTCACTCACCAGCACCAATATCACCAGCACCTTCTGCATCACCAGTACCTTCCACCTCGGCTGCCTTTCTGGACTCACCTACCCTTCCTCACTCACCTGCACCAGCATCACCATCACCTTCTGCATCACCTGCCCCTCCACCTCAGCTGCCTTTCTGGACTCACCTGCCCTTCCTCACTCACCTGCACCAGTATCACTAGCACCTTCTGCATCACCTGTCCCTCTACCTCAGCTGCCTTTCTGGACTCAAATGCCCCTCCTCACTCACCTTCACCAGTATCACTAGCACCTTCTGTAAAGTAACTGAATGCCCACACACTTGTTCAGCTTTTACCAGAACTCTTCTTTATGCCAGCTCAGAACCAACATAGCATATGACATGAGCAACAAGACCGAATAACAAAGATCACTCAGCTGGCGTTACCATGACAACCCCCTTACGTGCAGCACAGTGACTAACTGTAACTAACTGTAACTAACTGCTGAAATATCAGTCCTTATATGACATCTCCCCTTTTAAACTTTTGTTTTCTCTTTCCTTCCATAACACTTCATAACAAGTTTATATATATATATATATATATACCAGGAAAACAAACAGAACAGATTATAACATCAAAATTAGTGCATTTGGAACATGCAACAACATGCAACATCAAAATTAGTGCATTCATACTTCTACTCCTCTCTCTCTTTTTTATTTTTATTTTACAATGTAAGCCTGACCACAGGTTTACTAAGCCTACCGGACCGTGTGAACACCCGTCCGTCTTGTGCAGGAGGTGGACAGGTCTGCACAACTGGTGATGCAATGTCTGTAAATATGGCAGGTTCAGCCTGTTGCACAGTAGGCTCAGGCTATGGACGTTGTAGAGCAGGTGGAGAAGCATCTCCAGATGAAGCAGGCATGCACAACAGGTGGTGATGGTTGCGTCTCAGAGTCGTCCCCTGTTGTGTCTCAACGATGTAAGACCTGGGAGTAGTACTGTCACTGGCAACTACAGCAGGGGTCCCCCAGGTGTTCTGGTGATCCAACTTGGAGAGGATGTTGTCGCCTGATTTCAGTGGGGGTAAGGGCTTTGTGCCATGATGCTGATTGTAGTAGAATGCTTGTCTCCGTTTTTTTTTTTAGCATCCTTACACCTGACCGCTCGTAGATCAGGCCATTTGGGTTGGAGATTTGACTCGAGCGTGGGGAGTGTTGTTTTGATCTTTCTTCCCATGAGTAATTCTGTAGGGCTGACACCTGTGGTGGCGCACAGGGTAGAACGGTAACACATGAGTGCAAGCAAAGGGTCTTTCTGTTTCAAGATTCTTTTTGCAATCTGTACCCCTCTCTCAGCGTGTCCATTTCCTTGAGGGTTATGTGGGCTCGAAGTGATGTGCTGAAAATCGAACTCTTGAGCAAACTCCTGAAATTTTGCACAGGCAAACTGTGGCCCGTTATCCGAAACAACTTGGTCCGGGCAGCCGAAGCGAGCAAAGAGTGCCTTTAGTTTTAGCACCATTTGTGACACAGTCGGCGTCAGCATGTGGAGTATCTCAAGGAACCTGGAGAAGTAATCTGACACTACCAGGTAAGTGTGTTTGTTAAAGTCACACAGATCGATTGCAAAAGTCTTCCCCAGGGTCTGCCAGGTAGTGAGGTAGAGATGAGTGGCTCCCTACGCTGAGAATGTTTAATCTCTCGGCAAGTTTGAAAGGATTCAACTTTCAGTTTAATGTCAGAAGAGATGCCCGGCCACCACACGGAAGCATTAGCCCGCTCTCTGCATTTGGTCAGACCCTGATGTCCATCATGGATCCGATCTAGTATGTCCGCTATTAAAGTGGATGGGACTAACATGCGACAGCCTCTTGTGACAATCCCATTGTATTCTGACAGTTCACTTTTGATTGGGTAGTAGTCTCTGATGGCTACGGGGACATTTCCTATGTATTCTGGCCATCCCGACTTAATACAGTATACTGCAGTATCGTCTGTAAGTTACTGTCAGCTGCTATGGCCAAACGTATAGACTCTAGCTTTTGTGGAGTGGCTGGCATGCCTCTGATAATGGCTGCAATGTAGCGCTCTATATCAGAATGGGTTTTGCTTACCTCCGATGTGCACTGTAATGGGCTGCGGGAGAGTGTATCTGCCACAATGAGAGTCTTTCCTGGTGCATACTCTGCTGAAGGTTTGAACCTCATGAGTCTCATCAAGAGTCTTTGGCAGCGTATGGGGACATTGTCTAAGTCCTTTTTATTCATCAGTGGCACCAAGGGCTTGTGGTCAGTGACCAGTTTGAAGCTCTCCAGCCCAACCAGATATTTTTCAAATCTCTCGCATGCCCAAACACAAGCCAGACATTCTTTTTCTATCTGGGCATACCTGGTTTCAGCGTCAGACAAGCGGCGTGAACAGTAAGCGACTGGCTTCCAGTCCCCCTTGTGTTGCTGCAGCAGCACGCCTCCGATGCCGTAGCTGCTGGTGTCTGCTGATACTGCTGTAGGTCGATTCACATCATAGAACTTTAGTATAGGAGACGTGGACAGAATGTCTTTGATTCGCTGGAACGCCTCCTTCTGCGGGTGGTCCCACGTCCATGTAGTCTTAGATCTCAACAGTTCATACAGTGGCTGACCCACTGTTGACAGGTGTGGAATATACTTCCCCAAGTATGTGAACATGCCGAGAACACGTTTTAAATCTTGGACATTTTGTGGTTCTGGTAGCTCTTGAATAGCTTTTACTTTGTTGGGATCAGGTTTCACACCTGACTTGTCAATCACCTGGCCCAGGAAGTGAAGTTGGTTCTGTCTGAACACGCACTTGTCTTTATTCAGCTTTAGGCCAGTTGACTCGATTCTCTCCAATACTTTGTTTAGCCGCTGATCATGTTGTTCTGCAGTGTTGCCGTATACCAGTATGTCATCCATGTAGATGGCGACTCCTTCTAGATCATTTAAGGTCTCTGCCATTTTCCTCTGGAAGATTTCTGGGGCTGAACACGCACTTGTCTTTATTCAGCTTTAGGCCAGTTGTCTCGATTCTCTCCAATACTTTGTTTAGCCGCTGATCATGTTGTTCTGCAGTGTTGCCGTATACCAGTATGTCATCCATGTAGATGGCGATTCCTTCTAGATCATTTAAGGTCTCTGCCATTTTACTCTGGAAGATTTCTGGGGCACTTGTGATGCCAAAAGGGAGACGTTTGAATGCGTATCTTCCAAAAGCATACCTGTCAAGTTTTGGATTTAAAAATAAGGGAACATTTCTGCCGGGTACGCCGAGCCATCCCACTAGCCCAGGGATCTGCAACCTTTATGATCAAAAGAGCAATTTCTGCCCCATTGTTCACTAAATTAAACGTTTCCGGAGCCACAATACCTGCTACAACTGGGATTCTCAACTGGTGGCCCACAGACCACTTTAAGTTTGTTAGAGGACAATTTTCTGACCGGTAGTTTTCTGGCCATTGAAAATATCTAATGATTTGTTGATATTTTTACATTTTAAGACTAAAAAAGACCAGATTATCATAAAGAAGGAAAAATAATGTGATCTTTCCCAATTAAAAAATAAAATAATGAACTATGTAGGTCTAGGTAAATTATCTTAACTGTGGAAAAATTAAATATCCTACTTCGAATAAATAAAGTTAACTTATTCATTCATTCATTCATTCAACCTTTATTTAGCCAGGTAAATCTCATTGAGCCTCGAGGGCTCATTTACAAAAGCGACCTACAAACTAAAGAATGATGAACAGCAATGGTAGAATTTCCTTAAACAACAAACAACAGAAAAAACATAGGAGAGAAATAGAAAGTGAAATGCAAAGTATCAAAACTAGCAAAACACCACATGGTAGATGTACAAAATCAAAAACAAGAACATATCTGCAATGGTTTTTGCCAGGATTCCAAAAGATTCTTAAAACCATTTAGGGAGTATTCACACATTTGCAAAGGAAATGACAGGAAAAACTGCTAAAACTAGCCCTTTTTGTTGTTATAAGAACAAATAAAATTCAGTTTAAAGTTAGTTTTGATCAAAGCTTGGAAGAGCCACTGCTGAGGGACCAAAGAGCCGCATTTGGCTCCAGAGCCGCAGGTTGCAGACCCCTGCACTAGCCCAACCAAAGTCCAGGACCCCTTACATTTTAAGACAGGTTTACAAGAAATCTAAAATAACTACCTATCAGCCTCTTTCAAACCAGTTATGTGATCACAATCTGATATGCCTACCTTTGTGCTTGACAGATTTCTCATGCTGACGGACATCGTTCCTTCCCCCATGAGAGACACTAAAGTCGCAGTTACAAATCTTAAAAAACGCGTAATTGTGCCCCACCACCCTACTCTTCTTTAGGAAAGTAAATTCGCTGTCCCATTTTTCAACATATTTACACGAAATCTTAACTTTTTTGGCAGGGACGCCTCCTCTCTCGTTACTTCTCGTTACATCCATCTCTGTGTTTTTCCGGGTTTGTTCTCGACCGCGCCAGCCCTAACATCGCGAGAACTGCCACCGAGGCTATTGCAGGTGGCAGTTCTCGCGAGGCTAGTGACAGAGGCACCGGAATGTTTTTTATTTTATTTTTTATAATATTATAATACGGGAGAATTCCGGGAAAATAATAATTCGGGATGACGACGGGAAAGAGGGGTAAAATACGGTAGTTTCCCGGCCAAAACGGGAGACTTGACAGATATGAATATGGGTCTATTAAAATTATTCTTTTTCCTATGTTTTTAAATTCATACATGATGTGTATTGTAATCTTTTTCTGCAACTATTACTTACTAATATTCTTGACAGAGATTGTTCTGTAAAAAAGATTCTTGTTCATTTTTACATTTTTATTCAAGATAATATTGTTGATCAGACTTGTCTGTTCATTAAAGTATCAGTATATAAAAAGTTTGCTGTTGTTGAAAAACTAATGCCTGCAACACAAACACAAGCAGCACATGTGTGATTATTGTTGTTACGTCTTAGGGTTGTAGGTAAAGTAGGAGGTGGTGGTTCTGTGACATCTTTGTTTTAATAGCTTGTGTGCTGCGTGTCTACATGAAAACACAAGAGTATATCTCAAAAAACATTCAGACTGGAAAAAATGAATTAGATTTTTTCTAAAACACAGTTTCTGTGTGGATGCACGTCTGAAGGGATCAAAACAAACATGTGCATATTCCCAAAATGCTGTTCCCGTGTGGACGGGACCAAAGAGTTAAAGCTTAGTCCTCCATGAAGGAATAATCATGAAGGTTTGAGCTGTGTGATCCAGATCCCTCCTCTCCCCCTCCTCTTTAACCTGCTTTATAGCCTGCCCTTGGGGCATAAGTGCTGGTAGCTGGGTGGATAGACGGGATGAAGCCTTGAACCCCCCTAAGCTCTTCTGCCAACCCCCCACTGCACACCCACACTAAATGGGTAAACTACTGCTTGATTGTCCTGATCAAAATAAAGCCCTTCAGTTACAGTGTGGCAGAGTTGTGTGAGCTTTATGGTGTGTGTGTGTGTGTGTGTGTGTGTGTGTGTGTGTTTCACCATTTGAGGCTGGACACCCATAAAAATCAATCATGTGTCCCTGGCTGTCATGTTTGACATGTTTCAATTGATGCAGCATTTGTTCCTGTACACATATTGTTGGAGATCTTAACAACATGTTCTGTGAGACAGTGGTAAGTCAGAAATTGCAACAAGTCGTCAATGTCAGACACTTTATGAAAACCTCACACCAGATGAGCTGTCCGGAAGACAACAAGGGCGAGACTTCACTTCAAGTTCAGCGTCTGAAGCAGCAGTCTGGTTGGCTTTAAGCTCCAGAGGACTCTCTTCAGCTGAGCTGCAGAGATTCTTGGAAAGAAACTGAACAGCATCTCCTCTGCCCCTGAACGCCCCCCTCACGCCCTCCGGTATAAAAAGTGCAACAGCTGCAGTGACAGAAGCGACCACAATGGACCCCCTGCTAATGCAACCCCATTCTCTCAGGGCCCGTCTCTGTCCCTGAGGAAGACTTTCTGCTCCGAGCTGAGACATCTGCGGGCACGCTTTAGAAATTAACATGCAAATCACATCTACACACGCACAGCACGCAGCTCGCGCACTGTTAGGCGCTGCCTCCTTACCACAACACACATCAAAGTTTTCCTGCAGAAAGGCTTGATCCTGCATCAGGGCTCTGTGGACGCATCTGCACCTTGTGCTTGACTAATCCTCATGTATTCACATGCACTCACGGTTCCAGCTGTGGACATGCTCACCTTGCTCCAGTCCACAGCTCCTTCCTTCATCCAGGTGTTCCGTCAGGACAAAAAGAAAGGAAGACTGTAAAATAGTGCCAGGTGCGGGCTCGTCAAACAGCGCAATCACTCATCCTCCTGCTTTAGATGGTGCTGTTTACAGCAACGTGTCTCCTGCATCCCCCATCAGTCCCTGAGCGCCTCTGAGAGACGCATGATGCGGTCTGCAGAGAGACAGAGACAGAAAGAGGGAGATGGAGAGATCCAACCCGCTGAGACGCCACCGTGCAGATATCCCTCCGCACCGCCACTGATCCAGTCTACACGAGTGTAGAAGAAAAATGATGAGAAGAGAGAAAAACACCTGGCGCTGTCCACACGATCAGCCATTGGCTGAGAGCGTCTGTCAGTCACAGTCGGGGGAAGCAGAGCACCATCTGCTCAGGGCTTGTTGTGAGGAGAACAAAGGCGGCGGGGTGGCAGGGCATGGGGTCCACGAGGGGGAGGGGAGGCTGTGGGTATACAGCTTCAAGTTGTGGAGGGGGAGTGGGGGATGTTCCTCTCCAAACACAAAGCTCAGTGAAATGATATGTGAATATGATTCGATGTTATTTATGTTTCTGACACATGTCCTTGTTGTTCACAAGACATAAACAGAATGTTTATTTCACTGTTCCCAGGCAGAGTTTTGACCTCAGAATGGCCCAGCTAGCAAGCAAATGTTCAGATGACGTTCAGTGAACATCGTCTAAAGGTCGAATGTCGAATGTTCAGGACCCAACCTTGTCTGAACGTTGCCTGAACGTTAACACTGAACGTTCATTCACTGTAAGAAAAAAAATGGGTGTAATTTCATTTAATTAGTTCTTACATCTTTGAAACTTTAATGGTTGTTATTATTTATTACCAAATCTCTATTTTTGTTTTGTTACAAAAAGTGTGCACTTCTGACATTGTCTGAACATTGTCTGAACGTTCATTATGAACATGACATGACAATCATGTTTGCTGTGACTTCTTTAATCAGTCTTTATATCTTCAATAGAGCAATGGGCCCACGTACGAGACCCCCACTCATATGGGTTCTTTATCTATAACCATAATTACATGGTTGTTATTTTTTATTTATTGTCATAAGATCTCTATTTTTGTCTTGTTATAAAAAGTGTACACTTCTGATGTTGTCTTAGCTATCACTGTAAACTATCAATTGCTGTGAAAAACAAATGTTTGCTGTGATCATTTAATCAGTTTATTTAATATTTAAAACCTATGGTTATTGTCACCAAATCTTTATTTTTGTCTTGATATGAAAGTGCACACTTCTGACGTTTTCTGAATGTTTGCTTACTGTGAGAAAAAACGACAACAAGTGGCATAATTTTATTTACAGTAATTAGTTTTTTAATCTTTAAAACTTTAATGGTCATTAATTGTTATCTCCAAATCACAATTTTTGTTTCAAAGTGCACTTCTAATGTTGTCTGAATGTTGTCTGAATGTTCACTCTGGACATTCAATGTGAAAAAACATGTTTGGTGCGATTTAATTTAAAGAGTATAGTACAAACTTAATGGTTGTCATTATTTATCACCAAATCTCTATTTCTGCGTTGTTATAAAAAATTGTGCACTTCTGTTTAATAAAATGTGTTGAACCGAAATTAAATTACAAAAATGTGTACAAAACAGGTTAATATTCAAAGTCAGTTCACCAAGTTAACATTTTAGGACTATAAATTTGCAGTTAGACAATTCATTTATTCAGAATGTTGTTTTATAATAACATTTTAATGCGTTTCCTCAATTCTTTTTTATTTTTTACATTTTTTTACATGTTTTTTAACAATA